>JZLH01S0266313.1:63245-79916 GCA_001188425.1 Eucidaris tribuloides
AAATTACTTCAGAAATGCAAAAATAATTGATCACAATTTCTTTCGGCGGAGATGACAAAATGGGCGAATATAATCGATTTCCTTGGAAAATTAGAATATTTCTGAAAATTGTCAAAACCACTACATCCCCTACAAATCAATCAAAAACCGGCCTAACCGTTTCCCCTACGGAGGTCATTTTCGCCCGTAGGTATCCCCTACAAACCTACGCATGACCAAATCCCTACAGTACGGGGATTTTCCCCTACGGTGCAAGCATTGCTGGAGGGTGGAGTTGAGATAGAGATGAGAGAATGAGGTTTGAGGATGGGTTTAAAATAGTACCCTAAGGGGCCTGAGGTCGCTGAGGGAGACGAAGACTCGACTCGAGGATGGCTGAAGGATCTCAGACTGCTGGAAGGAGACGGGTGATGAGAAAGGTCAATCCAGGAGAGGACTGACCGAGGGAGCCGTCCATTACCGTTCCACCAGCGCTGTGGAGGTATGGCGGTGTTCCCAAAGATGAAATCGTCTTTGGCCAGTATTGACGGCCAATCTCCACCGTCGAGATGCCCATGAACCGTAGTTGGAGATGGTCAGGAAGTTCGCGTCCTGTTAAACGAGGACCAAAAATCAAGCATAATGTTTCGATAAGTATTTCATGAATGATAAGGAATTAAAGGATAGGCTAACAGTTGTGGCGACTAATTTAAAAAATTGTCAAACTACTTTGATATCTGACGCTACATAGTTGGTGGTTTCAATGGACAAATAAACACCTCTATGAATACAAAGGTTGGAAGTTAACACTGCAATGGCAAAGTTATCATCGAAAATAGACAATTAAACTCGGGCGGTTGTATTAACTAGTGTAACACAGTAAGTCTACGGAGAGAAAATACGGCAAGTGAATCTGGTCAACTTAACGATTTTCACATTTTTTATTTAAAGCACTTAAAATAATCATTGAAATGACAATTTTTTCATGGCTTCATTTTAGGACCTCATTAACAACTTTGGTGCTGGGCTAAAATCGGTGTTGGTTACCAGGGACTGGAATTGTTTTCAGACTTAGTGTGTATACCTTTCCAAATGTACGATTTTCTGTAAATTGCAATAATGCTCATCGAGACAATACAATTTTTAACATCATCATTTCTTTGTTATTGTGTATTCAATTTTCCGATAAATGTCATGGTAGGACTTCAGTGACATTTGTCCATTCGAATTAAAATGTATGATCAAATGTCTTCTCGGCAAGCCGGTTCGCCGAATAGTACTCTCAATTGATGGTTGTACGTGGGGCAACGGTTTCGCCGATAAGCACTCAAAGTGTTTAAAGTACATCTAGTACAATGGGAATCTGTGGCTCAGCATTGTGTTTAACTGTGGTAAATGTTAGCCATACCTTAAATATTTTGCTGCAAAGTTTAAAATTGATCAACGGTATTCCATATGACATGAACGCTGGAAACATCTTCCTAACCAGAATGTTCCCTGTCTTCTTGTTTGTTGGTCCTAAATTGTTCCCTTTCCACAGGTTCCTTAATCTGCTAGTTTTGTTGTGTTTCTGACCCAGTTACTTTGATTGACATTGTTTTGCGCTTGACCTTTGTTATTTGATTTACATTTGTATTGTTCTCGCTTGCTGGTATAATTACCAAAGTTTTACTCGCTGTTTTACCCTCATCTTTCCATCGATGACAGCCCAGAGCTTTCTACTAGAACATGGAGTTTTTTCAACATACATAATTGTAACCGAAAGCCTTTCATTGAATATAGCATCAGTTAATACTCGGCTAATGGATTGCCAGCAAAGGAGAAAGTTGTAATCAACAAGCATTCAAGGATTGAAGATGCACGAAGAAAAATATAGCTTTATGATTGAACAAACTTCCAGCCTAAATTTTCTCCTAAAGAACGAATTAATGCTGAATTATTAATTTACAAACCACCTTGAACATTATAAGACTGTCAACAGTCTCCACAAGATCTTTTCTCAAAAATCTGTTTGCTCAAATGATGATGATGAGAAGAGATGATGTAGTTGAATTTCTGCCAAAAAGCAAGAATTATGAATGATAAATCTACAAACCACCTTGGACATCATAATAACAGAGACTTCACATCTTCATAAATGTTAATTCAAATCGTCCATTCACCACAAGATGATAAGATGTTGTGTTATAATCACTTTGACTGTTATCCAATCAAAATTATCATTATTAACATTGAGCATTATCAACGTATATCATGAACATAATCATCATCAATAATCGATCATTATATTCTGTATGACATACCATTATCGAACATATCATCAACATAATCCATCGATCAGCCATTATCCTAATCATTCACAATCATTATGATTATACCAATTATCATCATCATATCGTTTAATTACAATTGTCAATGCATTATCATATATCATCATCAACATCTTTACCATTAACTCACACAAATCACAATTCACATCAATCCATCAACACACCAATCATCACCATCATCATCACACATCATCACCAATCATCATGATCATCAACATAATGCATCATCAATATCATCAATCATCATTATCTTTCAGCATCTAGCCACATGTGTAAATACGTCTTGCCGAGTCTCTGTACAAACACAGGTATCACATAAGCAATCATGCTCATACATCTAATTAGGAAGTGTGTGACAGAACCCCATGTACTTCCTCCCATCATTCTGCCTTAAACCATAATGTCTGGTTCTTATACTGGGTCCTCTTCATGGCTAAGGATGACACAGTTTGAGGAAGATGAGTGATGAGTATAATGCTCATCATATCATCAATCAATCATCATATTATCATCATCATCACTGACTACCCCATCATACCTTTCTAAATTGCATACACACTGTCTGGTTCTCCTATCCGGCCTCTTCATGGCTAACATGTACACAGTTTAGGAAATGATGAATGACGTATAATGCTCATCAATTCATCATACATCGAATTCATATATCATCATATCATCACTGACGACCCATATACCTCTTCTAATTGCCTTACGACACGTGTGGTCCTGATGCCGGTCTCGTCATGCTAACATGACACAGTTGAGGAAAATGATGGATGTAGTATAAATGCTCATCAATACATCATCATCACACCATCAACGTATCGATCACATCACTGACCCTCCAATATACTTTCTAATTGCCTTACAACCACTGGCGTGTCCTATGCCGGTCTCTTCAATGGTTAACGTGACACAGTTGAGGAAGAAGTGATGATGAGGATGCTGCTCATCATCAATCATCATTATCATCACCACGACAATCACAATCACATCACCATCCTCAATCATCATCATCATCAACATCATCATCATCATCATCACCAATCACAGACCCCGATGTACCTCCCCCATTGCACTTAACCACTATGTCTGGTGTTCTATGCCTGTCTCTCCATGGCTAAACGTGATTACGAGTTGAGGGAAGATGATGATGAGAAATACTGTCCTCCTCATCAGAGTCATCATCATCAATCATCATCATCATCATCATATCACTGACCCATGTACCTCTCCCACTTCCTTAACCACAGACTGTCATGGTCTATACCAGGGCCTGTTTTCGTAAGCTGTTCGTAAGTTAACGCATGATTTAACGTAATTTCGACTGGTATAAGTTCTGCGCTCTAACTGATAAGAATGTGATTAGTGTAGCACTATAAAGAACAATGTTCTCAATCCGTTCGTTCAGTCATGCATAACTTCATGAACACTTTATGAACAGCCCCAGGTCTCCCATGGCTTAATGTGACACAGTTGAGGAAGATGATGATGAGGATCTGCTCAATCATCATCATATCATCACCACTATCATCACAAAATCCCATCACCATCATCATCATGCATCATCATCATCATCATCGATCATATCATCATCACCATCACAGACACCATTACCGTGCCCCCAATTGCCTTACCACAGGCTGTCTGTCTATGCCTGCTCGTCCAATGGCTAACGTGATACATTGAGGAGAGATTATGAAAACTGCTCATCATCATCATCAATCGAGCATCATCATCCACATCATACACTGACCGCCATGTTACCTCCCCACTTTTTTCCTTACCACAATCTGTCTGTTCTATGCCAGGTCTCTCCAGGCTAAACGTGACCACAGTTGAGCAAGAATGATGAGGAATACTGCCTTATCATCCATCAATCATCCATCATCATCATTCATCATCAATCATCATTCATCATCCATCATTAATGACCATATGTACGCTCTCTCACCAACTTCCTTACACATTCTGTCTGTTGCTATGCCAGGTCCTCCATGCTTAACGTGACACCAGTTGAGGAGATGATGATAGATAGCTGCTTATCATCATCATCATCACACATCATCAATCATCATCACCGAACCTATTTCCTCCCCATTGCTTACCACACTTGTTGTTCTATGCAGGTCTCGTCCATGGCTAACGTGACACAGGTATTGAGGAAGATGATGAGTATATTGCTCATAATTATCATCATCCTCATGATCAATTATCATATCACATATCATCATCATCACATCATCACCACCGACGCCCATGTACCTCTCCATTGCTTACCACACTGTCTGGTTACCTATGCCAGGTCTTCTCCATGGCTAGCGTGACACAGTTGAGGAAGATAATGATGAGGATGACATAGTCAATACACTTCTGGGCTATCAGGTGCTGGCAGCTTTCTCGCGAAGTCTATGAAATAGAAATAGAAAGAGATTTCAAGTTGAAATACATACAAAAGCGCACTAACATTGTGCCTGGACGCATTTTAATATAAGGTGTTTGTGAAAAAAACCAATACTGACCACTTTTATTTATTATTTTTAGTGTTACAAGTAAATTTAGTTGATGTTGCTGTTGTTGGTTTTAACCGGCATCATATAATCGATGACCGATTATTCACGCTCTACTTAAATTTAGTCACAGTACACTAATATTTAGTAAACAGATTACTAAATACTAATTTAGACAAAGAATCATAAAATATATTGTATTTTTTTAGTGCAAGAAATATTGGATGCTGCATAATTTGTTGAATGTAACACAAGATTCCAGTAAATACACTGCAATCTATGCAAATATTTGCATCAAAAAACCCAATGTGAAATATACATTCATTTAAATACTTAATATACCTTACTGTATGCAATGTGGCTGGTGTGTGTTGTGTGTGTGTGTTGTGTGTGTGTGTGGTGTGTGTGTGTGTGTGTGTGTGGTGTGTGTGTGGTGTGTTGTGTGGTTTGTGTGTGTGTGGTGTGTGTGTGTGTGTGTGTGTGGTGTGTGTGTGTGTGTGTGTGTGTGTTGATGTGTGTGTGTGTTGTGTGTGTGTGTGTGTTGTGTGTTAGGTACTAGATTGATAAGTTATGCATTTCTGTTTTGCGTTGCATCATCTAACACTATTATCATATCAACATTTTACTCCTCTGTGTCAATTCAGTTACTTGTCTCTTCAATGTACAGCTCAACAATAATATAAATTGTGCAGATAGTATTTGCCACTTTGAGTCAGCAATGAATTGCTGACTTATGCTCCTGGGAGACAACACCTAGAGGGCTACTCCTGCCGCGTCTGAAGCCACGCTCGGTTCCGGAACAACACTTGTACATCACAAGAGTCCTGGGATGTTAGCCAGAAGGGAGAAAAAAGAGATGGTCCTTTCTCATATTGTTATATCATAAATATTTGATTTCATTATGTTTTAACCCAATGCTTCCATAGATTCTGAAATTCTATACAACAATAGTGCACTCGCCCCTGTTTTCCATAAAGCTTGACATCATATCAACTTGCCCATTCTAACTGTATTGTGTTCAAAATCATGCTACTGATTGCCTGTGGAGCACCGTTACCAATGGTAATTTGCTAGTAGAATGCGCAAGTTAACATGATACAAACTTTAGTGGGCAAAGGGGCCCTGGTTAACATAGTCGTATGAGTAAGTGATGCCAAGAAATCTTAGGCACTATTTAACCCTGTTCCAATACAAATCTGAGATACATTATCCTTGCAGTTCTAGTGTGGTGTTATACAAAAAAAATCCGCATGAAAATACTGCGCTTCAAACGTCGAAAACAATGAAAAGTCTAATAGTGACAAAGTTTACCATCCACATTTCCTATGCTGTACTGTTAGGAACAAACTAACCAGTTGATGTAATATATCAAAGTGATATCATTCTTGATATCTGATAGTAGCATAATTTCCAAAATATTTATATTCTTGCTATTATCATTTATTCATTTTGTACGTCTTATATTGGCAAACTTACACATTCTACTTTTTTCAATGTAAGAGTGACACAAGATATGCAAAACATTCTTTGAAAAACAGTGAATATACCCTTTTGATTTTATTTTGCTTTAATTAGAAATTTTATGTGGTAGTTGAGTGCTATTTGTTTTGAGATTTCTAGAACATAAGAACGTTGTGGATTTTAATTGTAATTAACACAGGTTCAACTTAATGAATTACACTTAAAACAAATCAAAAACATGTTAAACAAATACATATTGTGACAATAATTTTAGAGGCAACAAGAAATACATGAACAAACACCGTAATATTTCTTGAAAAGTTTGAGAAATACATAGCCACATGACATTGACATAAATACTGTAAATAGATTAAATAAAAATTATTAACAAAGAAAAAGTTGAAAATAGTACTATTACAATAAAAACACTTCTAAGCAACTGACGAAAGAAATAACATATAGGTACATAACAGTCAAATATATGTACAGCACATACTTTGTTGTGAAATTAAAACACCTGATTTAGTGAGTTATCAATTACACATTGAACAAATAGAAAAAACATTATCAGAAAGTTGAATGGTACGGAAAGATCCAGAAAAAAAAAATTCATGAAAAAGAAGTGTACTATTGTTTTTAATCGGTGGAAATGGGGTAAGGGTGATATATTCATTCTGTAATGTTTTTTAACAACATATACCATGACCCATCACAAGCACCCTGTGTAAGTCGCACAACCACAAAGGTAGGATAGTGCAGATATCATATTATGAATATAGAGTAAAAAGTGAAGTGTTAAATCAAAACATTTATGACTTCATATTTCGCGCAAAGAATATTTTTCACCGCCATAGATGTTTTTTTTTTTCTATGAATATTTTTCATAAAGTATGAAACGTTATTAGGTACGTGTCACCGTAGGTCACAATACGAGTATGACAAAAAAGAACAATACTGTGACGGCCATCCCAGATGCAATAGTCATCACCAACGTTCATATCTCTGTGGTGCCAAACATCTCATCAACATTCTACTATAATATTGGTTCACACTATCTCACTCCGCTCTTCTCGGCTGTGGCACACCCAACTAAGCTCAGTCACAAAATACTAGAGTGCACAACAAGGAGCAGGGAAAAATCTGGCTCCGGTCAGTTGGTAGGGGGCCAACCGAGTGTCTCATGCTTTCCTGAGGCTTATGAGAAGCAAAAATTGCAGATTTGTATTTTTCTTCGAAGAACTTCGAGAATACCAAATGAGCACCTGCCCAACAGCCCAACTGACCCAGAACTTCAGAATTGAATTCCCGCTACCGCTTCCTGTATCAAGACGGCGAACAGGGCATGCCACTAAACCAAGCCCAATGGAAGGGCACAGAGTAAGATTAGTGACAAGATTACAGCAGAAATGTATGAGATGTTGGCACATAGGACATACAAGTGGGTTGATTGACATTGTGTCATGGGCGTGCGTCACGGTCCTCATTTCTTCTTTTTTGTCACACCTCGTAAATCTTGAAGGAGCCCTGATAATTCAACACTCTGAATGCTTCAGTTCGAGAACTTAATAAAAAAAAATGTTAGGATCCTGACTTTTGTGCCCACAAAAAAATATAATTTTACTGCTCGCAACGAGTATCTTGAAAAACCAAATACATAATCTAAAGTTTGCATATGTCTCTGAAATCGACATGACAAAACATATATATGGAAGATGATGAATATTGGTCGAATTCAACTATACTCTGGTTTTGAATACATGTTTTATTTAATAATGTGCAGTTAACGGTAATGGTTAGTATTCAAGGAAATCTTATAAATTATAGTCATTTTTTTACATGAACACAATTAAACATGTTTGTTCTATGTGCAAATACTGTTGTTTGCGACTCTATATAGGCAAACATAATAACAACAACATCAACAAGAAATATCCAATTCTCCTTGTGCTAACAGGCACAACATCCTTGCTCTGTGTAGAAATTTGATCAAGAAGATGCAAGAAAATTACTTGATGTAACATGTTTAAGAACTTATGCCACTTGTTATGAGGATAACAGAATAGAACATTATAGGCTAACACTAATAGTTGTGATACAGTTAGCTCAGTTTATGTGATTTGTATATCAGCGTACACAATCTATATTTGTACTTTCAGATATAAAAGCTGCTCTTAATGACAAAAATGCAGGAAATCAATGATTTCCATGGAAGTGCTTCAATTTATTAGGCATTGTATGACTGATACCAGATATTTAAGAAATTAAATCATTGAGAAAGAAATGTCATGAAAGCTACACGTTGTTCACCTCTAGTCATTTCAATATGTTAAGAACTTGTGTAATATGATGCCTTTCATATAAGCCCCACTCCCGATTTTATAATGTGAGATAAGACGAATTTTTGACTGGTTTCTTTGTGAAACATCTCTAAGCTGTTATTTGCCACAAAAACAATATCTAAATATCAAAATGTGCACCATTAAAATGCCATCAAAGTTGATTGAAATCTGCAATAGACTTATTTATTTGTTTCAACAAATATCTTACAAGCAGCCACTCCCATTGTATAACAACTTGTGGGCTAAAACTTTACAGTATGTTTCTATTCCATGTAGTGATTGGCAACAGTTCTAGACACCTTCAGTCAAGTAATATGTGTATCTGTACACTCACCTGGATTCCTAAAATTCCAAATATGATAAAGAAAGTACAGCAGATGATGACAATGTTTCCGATGGGACGTAGAGATGACAGCAATGTCTGTACCACCAGCTTTAGACCAGGTGCTCTGCTTATTACTCTGAAATGAGAAGCAGATAGACATAGGTATGGATAATGTGACCAACACCGTAATGCCAACTACTTTGTAAATATTAATTGAATTATAGTATAGTATTTTATCTCTTGTTCGAGATTTGTACAAAAGCTTGACTTCTATTTGAAAAAAAAAATCTGGTTGTAACTATAGCAAACAATTTCTTTGTATTAATATTTCTAACAAATTAGTTTGTTACATGTCATAATTAATCATACAATTTTACCTTGTGACCACTTCACATTTGTTTCACATTTGTTTCTATCATTAACTGCTTGTTGGTTATTCAGAACTTGAAAATGTAATTAGATTAAATTTAAGAACTATGAATTATATTCTAGTGAAAAAATATTGGGGTTGAGAGTGAGGTGAGGGGTGGGAGTGGGGGATGTGAGGGTGGGATGGGGATGTAAGGGTGGTGTGGGGGTGAGGCTGGGATGGAGTGAGGGGTGAGGTAGAGGGTGGGTTAAAATAGTACCTTAGGGGCCTGAGGGTCCTGAGGAGACGAAAGACACGGAGGATGCTGAAGATCTCAGGACTGCTGGAGGAGACGAGGGTGATGATGAGGTCGATCCAGGAGATGATGACCAGGGAGCCGTCCATCACGTTCCAGCCGCTGTGGAGGTAGGCGTGGGTCCCAAAGATGAAACCCTTGGCCAGCACCTTGACGGCCATCTCCACTGTGAAGATGCCCATGAAGACGTAGTTGGAGATGGTCAGGAATTTTCGCTCCTGTTAAAAGAGGACCAAAAATTAAAATATTTTTGATGAGTATTCATGATATAAAACTTAAATATTTGCATGGCGAAGTTTAAAATTCGATGAAAGGCTTTCAATACAGCTTTATACATTAGAAAACATCTTCCTACCAGATGTTTCTGTTCTTTTTTTTTCCTATTGTTTGTTCCATTGTTCCCTTACACAGGTTCCTTAATCAGCAGTTTGTTTGTTGTTTTTGTGTTTCTGACCCAGTTGCTTTTGATTGAAACTTCTTTTTTGTCCTTTGTTTTTTGACTGACATTTGTATTGTTTCTCCTTGCTGGTATAAATACCACAGTTTTCTTGCTCTTCCCTCATTCTCCTGACAATAGTCGTGGAGTTTTCCAATATACGTGATTGTACCGTAAGCCTTTCATTGATGTATACCTGAGTTATGCTGGCTATGGATTGCCAACAAGGAGATGGTGTAACAACAAGGACCAAAAATTGAACATTTGAAATATAAGACTTCAACATCTTCACAAGATGCTTCATTCAAAACCTGTCATGTAGTCACAATGATGATAATGATGATCATCATCATTCATATCATCAATATTATCATCAACATTATCATCATTGATCATTACCAACATTATTCACATTATCAAAATCATCTTCATCATCCTCCTCATCATCTTCAACATAATCAACATCATCATCATCATCATCATCATCATAATCATCATCATCATCACCAGGGTTATAGCTAGAAAGAATTCTGTGCCGGCTGTAGGAAGGAGTTATGCAAGCGGAGCGATCAAAGCGAGCGTATAGCGCAGTGTCACGGCCTGGGGTCCAGGGGGTGGAGCCCCCTGAAGCTCCTGGGTTTCCACATAGAAAAAAGCATTTGGATGCCATTACATCATCATGATACATTATCAATCATATTTATGTTTACGTTCATGAAGCTTTCACCATTGTTTTCCACAAGGTCTGTGATTTGTTTTTGGAAACGATAAATTTATTTTACAAAATACATCTTCTGCTGAAATGTAAGGATACTTAAAGCTCAAAATACATGATTTATGTAGAGATTTAAAACATTTTACGGTCATTTTAAAGCTTTTTCTGTGATGGTCAGAGGACTAATAAATTCAGCTCAGTGGTCACTGGTGGTCGGCTTCAGTTTGTGCCGGCTACTACCGACTGGCGCCGGCCGCCCTAGCTATAAACCTGATCATCAGAATCATCATCATAATCATAATCATCATCACCATCATTATCCACACCATCATCATCATCATCATCATCATCATTATCATCCAATCCATGTACCTCTCCCATTGCCTTACCACACTGTCTGGTTCTATGCCGGGTCTCTCCATGGCTAACGTAACACAGTTGAGGAAGATGATGATGAGGATGACATAGTCAAACCACTTCTGGGCTATCAGGTGCTGCAGCTTCCTCCGAAGTCTGATGGCAAAGAAGAGATTCAATTTGTTAAAGAGCACTATTATTATTATGACCATTTGGAAAAAGGTATTCATGATGCAACCAATATTGGCCAGTTTTATGTAGAGTTTTACACTTTATAATTAAATTGTGCATCCATAGCAAAGTAGCATTCTTCTGTAAAAATACTGCAGAGTTTTGGATTGTGGCCACCTATGGAGATTTTTTTTTTTTTGGGGGGGGGGGGTTTCAACCAGTACAGTATCAGATATATTGGATGCACATATTTGTTTGAATGCACAAGATTCCATGTAAACTCTACAATAATATGCCAAAATATTTGCAGCAAAACAACCAACGTGTGGAAAACAGATTCATTTCCTTGATATCTCTTACTATGTATGCATGTGTACAGTGAGTGAGCAAGGATGTCAAGGTTTCCATAAAATTTGATAAAGTAACACATTTCTTTTTGAGTTTGCATCATTAACACATATAATCATGTCATCATTTTACTCCTCTGTGTCAATTTTAGGTCTACTGTCTCTGCCTAGATCTCAAAATTAAGGATGTGACTGCTATTTCCACTGTCACACTGCACAAAAATAAATATCAGATTTATTTCCACTTTGACAGCATTGAATTGCTGACTTACTTGTTCCTGGGAGACATCAGATAAAGGGCGTACTCCTGCCGGGTCTTGAAGCACCCTCTGGGTTCAGGACAACACTTTGTACAATCACAGTCCTGGAGAATGTTAGCAAAGGGAGAACAAATAGATATCCTTTCTCAATATTGTTATATCATAAATATTTATTTCACTATGTTTTAACCCAATGCTTCCAAGATTCTGAAATTCTATACAACATAGTGCACATCTGGGCCCTGTTTCATAAAAGTTGACATCATATCAACTTGCCATTCTACTGTAATTTGTGTCAAAATCCATGGCTCTGATTGGCTGTGGAGCACCGTTACCATGGTAATTGCTAGTAGAATGGCAAGTTAACATGATATCAACTTTTATGCAACGGGGCCCTGGTTAACATAGCGAATGAGTTAAGTGATGCCAAGATAATGCTTAATGGCACTATTTAACCCTGTTTCCAATTTACAAATCTGAGCTGCATAGCCCTTCATGTTTCTAGTGTGGTGTATACAAAAAAAATCCCTGAAAATACTGCGCTTCAAACGTGAAAACAATGAAAATCTATTAGTGACCAGTTTTACCATCCACATGTTTCCCTATAGCCTGTACTGTTAGAAACAAACTAACCAGTTGATGTATATTATCAAAGTGATATTCATTCTTGGATATCTTGATAGTGGTAGCATAATTTTCACAAAAATATTTATATTCTTGGCTATTCATTTATTCATTTGTACGTCTTTATATTGGCAAAACTTACACATTCTACTTTTTCATGGTTAAGTGGACACAATATGCAAAAAGTCTTTTGAAACAGGAATAACCTTTTGATTTTTTTTTGTTTAAATTAGAAATTTATGTTGGGTAGTTGAGTGCTTTTGTTTGAAATGTTCTAGAACATAAGAACGTGGTGTGATTTTAATTGTATTAACACAGTTTTTCACTAATGTATTACATTAAAAACAAATCAAACATGTTAACGAATACATATTTGTGACAATAATTTTAAGGCAACAAGAAAATACATGAGCAAACACCGTAATATCTTTGAAAGTGAGAAATACATTAGCACAGACATTGACATAAATACTGTAGAATAGATTAAATCAAAATTATTACACAAAGAAAAAGTTGAAAATATGGTACTATTACAATAAAACACTTCTAAGAACTGACGAAAGATAACATATTAGTTACATAACATTGTCAAATATATGTTACACACATACTTTGTTATGTGAAATTAAAACACCTGATTTTAGTGAGTTATCATTACACATTGAACAAATATGATAAAAACATTATCAGAAAGTTGGAATGTACGGAAGATCCCAGAAAAAAAAATCATTGAAAAGGAAGTGTATATTTTTTTTAATCGGTGAAAGGTGATATATTCTCCTGTAATGTTTTTAGACAAACATATACCTGACCCATCACAACACCCTGGTGAAGTCGCACAACCCAAAGGTAAGGAAAGTGCCAGATATCATGATTATGATATAGAGTATGAAAGTGAAGTGTTTCAAAAATCAAAACATTTATGACTTTCATATGTTCCAAAATATATTTTTCACCCATAGTATGTTTTTTTTTCTATGAATATGTTTCATAAGATGGAAACGTTATTAGGGTATCGTGGTCACAGGTCACATACGAGGTATGACAAAAAAGAAACAATACTGTGACGGCCATGCCCATGATGCAATGTCAATCAACCCACCGTTCATATCTCTGTGTTGCCAAACATCTCATCAACATTCTACTATAATATTGTTCACCTATCTCACTCCGTGCCCCTTCTTCGGGCTGTTGGCACACCCAACTAAGCTCAGTCACAATACTAGAGGTTGCACAAACATGGAGCAGGGAAAAAATCTGGCTCCTGGTTCAGTTGGGAGGGGGCCCAACCGAGTGTCTCATGCTTTTCCTGGAGGCTTATGGAGAAAATGCAAAATTGCAGATTGTATTTTCTTCTGAAGAAGCTCGAGATACCAGATGAGCACCTGCCCAACAGCCCAACTGACCCAGGAACTTCAGATTGATTCCCCGCTCCGCTTCTCGTATCAAGACGGGGCGAAGCAGGGGCATGCCACTAAACAGCCCAAGGAAGGGGCACAGAGTAAGATAGGTGACAATATTACAGCAGAATGTTGATGAGATGTTGGGCAACATAGTGACACTAGCAGTGGGTTGATTGACATTGTGTCATGGGCGTGGCTGTCACGGTCTCATTTCTTTTTTTGTCACACCTCGTACATCTTGGAAGGATGCCCTGATAATCACACACTCTGAAATGCTTCCAGTTTTGAGAACTTAATAAAAAAAAATGTTAGGGATCCTGACTTTTTGCCACAAGAAAAATATACTTTTACTGCTCCACGAGTATTTGAAAACCAAAATACATAATTCTAAAGGTTTCATATTGTTCTCTGAAATCTGACATGACAAAACCATATATTATGGAAGATTGATGAAATATTGGTCTGATTCAACTATACTCTGGTTTTGATACATGTTTATTTAATAATGTGCAGTTATACGGCTTAATGGTGTAGTATTTCAAGGCAAATTTATAAATTATAGTCATTTTTTTTTACAATGAACACAATTAACAATTGTTGTCTTATGTGCAAATACTGGTTGGTTGGACTTTTATATAGCAACATAATAACAACAACATCACAAGAAATGATCCAATTTCTCCTTGTGCTAATCAGGCACAAAATTCCTGCTCTGTGTAGAATATTTGATCAAGGAAGATGGCAGAAAATTACTTGATGTACATGTTTTAAGACTTATGCCACTTGTTATGAGGATAACAACATGATAGGCTAACATAATAGTGTGATACAGTTCAGCTCAGTTTTGTGGATTTGTATATGCAGCTGTACACAATCTATATTTGTACTTTCAGATATAAAAGCTGCTCTTAAATTTGACAAAAATTGAGCAAATCATGTTTTCCATGGAAGTGCTCAATTTTTATTAGCATTGTATGTACATATACCAGATATTTAAGAAATTAAATTTGAAGAAGAAATGGTTCATGAAACTACCACGTATGTCACTCTAGTCATGTCAATATGTTAGAAACTTGTGTATATATGCCTTTCATATAAGCCCCACCCCATTTTATAATGTGGAGAGAGAATTCTACACGCGTAGTTTAGTTAGTAAATTTAGCATGACTAAACAAATGTTATTTAATACAAGTCATCCTTGATTCCAATTGTAACATATGAAACTTTTTCACTTTCCTATTGAAATGTTCAAGCAAATGCTTTTCAGCATGATACCCTCTCCTAAAGTGACAAGATTTTTGAGGTGTAAAACATTCAGAAAGAACTGCAGAGCCACATTAGAACTGTTGGTGTATTTTCATAGATACAGGAATACCAATAAGAACTCATGCGAGGGCCTGAAAAATCAGTTTCAATGAGTCATTTTGAGAACAAAAAAAAAGCTGAAACATGGCCTACATATGACATGCCAGGGCCTAAATTTAAGTATTTGGCTGAAAACTGGAATCCGTGCCCATGGAAGTAGGGGCACTGAGGATGCTGCACCACTCCTTGATTTTTATTTATTTTACTTATTAATTTTTTTATTTTTATTATTTGAGGGATGGGGGCATAACAACCCCACGAAGTTTGTTCCATTCATTTTTTCTATCACCATTACACATTTTGGGGCCATTGTTCCCTTGTGACATTGATTTGCACCATAAAGCAGTCTGCTTCAGGACCTGACAACCTTTTGTGACTTTTCAAATTGATTGATATAAGACAGGGCCAGATACTTGAGACGGGAAAACCCTATAGACCAAAGGTCCAATAGACCAGTTTTGCATTAATGGTAAGGGTCCAATAGACCGATTACCGAAAAGGGTCTGGAAGATCAATTATCAAAAAGGGTCCGATAGACCAATTTTCAAAAAGGATCCCATAAACTGATTGTTTACAGACCGTTTTAGTTAATAGGTCTATCAGACCCTTTTTAATATCCGTCTATGGGACCAGTTTGATAATCCGTCTATGGGACCCTTTTGATAATCCGTCTATCGGACCCTTTTTCATAATCCGTCTATCGGTCCCATTCAATGATCAGTGATCAGACGGATTATTGACCCTTTTTGATAATCAGTCTAACAGACCCTCAGTCTCTTGGACTGTAACCAACATTGCACCCCAAACCCTCATACACAAAATTACTTCCAGTGCCCTACTGGTACCATTGATAGATTCTTAGTTTTCCACAGTATGATTTCTCCCAAGATAATCCAGGGTTAACAGATACACACTGGGGTTGAGTGAGTTAATACTGTAAGAGTTATAACAAATGTCAGAATCACTGCATCTCTACAAGCTGCTGCTAAATGAAGAAGGAGAGAGAAATTATGATGATGATTAGCTTCGCAATGTTAACAGAGTTAGCGGAAGGAGTGAGTCTGCTGCTATCTAAAGCAAAATCTTGGGCAATAGCTACAGAAGTTAATATTCTGAAAAGCAAATTGTCCCTGGGGAAACTAATATACAACAACATTATGAATATTTTTTCAGATATTTCAGAACCTTCAAAAGATAATTGTTGGAAAGCACCAAGATAAGGGACACATCAAAGGCCATAAGCAGGGTATTTGTGTGTGTGTGTGCGTGTGTGTGTGTGTGTGGTTGGGGGGGGGCGCAAAAACATGAATTTGGGGGCAATTTTCATTTTTAAAAAGTTAAAAAAGAAGGGTTATGAAAATTGGGGGAGGGGCAGCTGCCCCCT
>JZLH01S0266376.1:0-19152 GCA_001188425.1 Eucidaris tribuloides
GGATCATCACCCCCCCCCCCACGTCAGTTTTAATTGCTTGATTTTCTTTCTATCTTGTTAGCATTTTTATAGATTGTAGCTGCAAAAGTAAATGTGATGGAAACAAATGATTAAACCTTATTAATGCGAGATTGAATATAGATACTAAGTACACTTTCACTTTTAAAAATGACAATAATATATGACACACAATTTGGCCCCCCCTTCAGATCTCGGCCCTCAAAATGTAAAATGTTGTTGTTGGGGTTTTTTTTTTTGGGGGGGGGGACCCTTGACATTTCCCATACATAATGTACATACCGCAACATGTTTACTGATAATTTAGACTTTGCAATTTGTCACTTTAAACAATTTTCAGTGGGTTTGATGTTGTTTTCTGATGTCTGGGGTGACAATAGTACACTTTGTGAACAACTGACGAAAAAGTTGTCTGATTGACCCAAACTATACTTGGGCTTTAACTTCTCTTTAGAACACCACTACAGAAAATAAAACAACAATAAATCATTAAAAATATTAATGTGCAACATGAAATTAATCATCAAGTATAATTTGTTTTAACAGTACATTAAATAAAAACAAAACGAAAACCTGTTCAATGTTTATATTTGACCCACTATTTACTGATGTATTCAATTTTATTCATTTTTCTTTATTATTATTGTTATCATTCATATATTTACCTATTTAAATTGTTCATTTTATGTATTATTTTTGTCATGTGATCACTGGTAAGTAACAGTATAATCAACTCAGAACAGTTGAACCAAAAACAAATTGTCATAAAGTTAAATAGCATGATTGGAGGTATTCCTCAACTTAGGGTAAAACTATTCTAGAATCAAATAACTAAGCAAGGATTCTGTGAAAATTTTGTTGTCAAATGTTGACTCATTTTAAAAGAACTACCATCAATATCCATTGTGACAGGCAAATTTGTTGTGCAGCTTCCTATACGATCAATGTCTATTATGGCACGAGAGTATCATACTGGTACGTTTATGCTTGATCCTCCTTAAGTAAACAAATTTAAGACAAAGCCTCCAACCAAGATTTACACTGCAGGTAGTGAATACATTGGCATACGTCCAAACTTATTTGCTTCTTGAGGCATTTTCAAGTGTTCTCAATCATGTCACTTGCCTGTAACTCTTAAAGTGTACCAATACCCTGGATAATTTGTTTGTTATGTACGTAAAATATATTTGTGGCATGCACTCTGCAAAGTATTAACACTTGTGATCACTCTAATTTTTGTTTATTGGGGTTTGAATGTAAATTTCAAACAGTAAGTAACTAGAAAAGTTTGACTGCGCGCAGTCAATGGGTATGCCTCCGCCCACTATACATGTAGCACATAAAACTGGCTCATAGTATGATCGCTATCGACTTTATCGACTTTTGAAATTGTCTTTTTTTTTTCAGATGTACTCATCACCTTGACCTTTGACCACTGTGACTCTACCAAAAATATTTTTCTTTTGTTTCTTACCTAACCACCAAATTATATCAACAGTGAGCACTCCTAACTGATTTTATAGGCTGAAAATAGCATTTTGGGAAAAAGTTCAATGACCTTTGACCCTTGACCGAGACCTTGGACCCCTATGACTCTACCAAAATATTTGCCTTTTATTTTTACACTGAACTGCCGAATTACAGCAATAGTGAACACTCCTATCTGAAGTTATACATGTAGGCAGAAAATGACTTTTTGGGACAAAGTTTATTGACCTTTGACCCTTGACCATAATCTTTGACCCCTGTGACTCTACCAAAATATTTGTCTTTTGTTTCTTAACCTAACCACCAAATTATATCAACAGCAAGCAAACCTAACTGGAGTTATAGGCAGGAAATTACATTTTGGGACAAAGTGCATTTACCTTTGACCCTTGACCTTGACCTTTGACCCCTGTGACTATATCAAAATACTTGTCTTTTGTTTCTTAACCTTACCACAAAATTATTTCAACAGTGACGTACTCCCCATAACTGGAGTTATAGGCAGAAAATGCATTATTGGCGACAAGTTCATTGCCTTTGACCCTTGACCCTTGACGCCCGTGACTCTACCAAAAATTTGTCTTTTGTTTCTTAAACCTAACCACCACAATCTATTCAAAAGTGAACTCCTCCTACGGAGTAATAGCAAAATGGCATTTTGGGACAAAGTTCATTGACCTTTGACCCTTTGACCTTTATGCTGTGACTCTACCAAATATTTAGTCTTTGTTCTTAACCTAATGCCAAACACATATCAAAAGTGACCCTCCTAACTGATAAAGCAGAAAATGGCATTTGGGACAAAATTTCATTGACTTGACCCTGACCTGACCTTGATGCCTGCTACTCTACCTAAAATATTTGTCTTTTGTTTCTAACTACCCTAACCACCAAATTATATCAAAAGTGAAACCCTCCTAACTGGAGTAATAGGCAAAAAATTGGGCATTTTGGGACAAAGTTCATTGATCCTTTTGACCCTTGACCTTGACCTTTGACGCCTGCTGGACTCTACGAAATATTTGTCTTTTGTTTCTTAACCTTAACTGCCAAATCATATCAAAAGCTGAACCCTCCTAACTGCGAGTAATAGGCAGAAAATGGCATTTCGGCGACAAAATTCATTCGACTTTGGACCTTGACCTTGACCTTTTGATGCCTGTGACTCTACCAAAATATTTGTCTTTTGTTTCTTAACCTAACTGCCAAATCATATCAAAAGTGAACCCTCCTAACTGGAGTAATAGGCAGAAAATGGCATTTTGGGACAAAATTCATTGACCTTTGACCCTTGACCTTGACCTTTGATGCCTGTGACTCTACCAAAATATTTGTCTTTTGTTTCTTAACCTAACCACCAAATCATATCAAAAGTGAACCCTCCTAACTGGAGTAATAGGCAGAAAATGGCATTTTGGGACAAAGTTCATTGACCTTTGACCCTTGACCTTAGACTCTACCAAAATATTTGTCTTTCGTTTCTTAACCTAACCACCAAATCATATCAACAGTGAGCACTCATATCAACTGGAGTTATAGGCAGAAAATGGCATTTTGGGGCAAAGTTCATTGACCTTTGACCTTTGACCCTTGACGGATTTGTCCCAAAATCTAATCAATTCATCCTTGCCTAGTGGTCCATCCTTGGTCCAAGTATCATTAAAATCCCTCCAGCGGTACTTAAGTAATCTTGTTCACAAGAAAGTGCAGACGCACGGACGTACGGACGCACGGACATACGGACGGACAACCAGAAAACATAATGCCTCCGGCTCCCTTACGGGGCGGAGGCATAAAAACAAGAACTACTTGAAATAGACTAGTCAATCAACTGATTCTTTCAATCGATCGATCGCACTATCGATAATTTGTCCCCATACATCTTGATCACTAACACACACACACCAAGAGTATCGATCAATATCAATACTGAACTTCGATAGTTATGCAAAAACGTACGCGTATAGCCAGAACGCGCACGCATGGAAATGGGTGCTTACGGAGCAGAACTTAAACACGCGGAGCACAAGTGCCAGAACATTGTACACATCATGATCTGATTTATCAAAATATGGATTATTTCATGGGCTAAGACAACTAAATTGCGATTATTTGAAGTGTATTCTAGTTGTGCACAAATTTGATTTTTAGGATATTGGTACACTTTGACACACCACGGTAATTACAGCTCTATGGGCATTGTTGTATAGTGTGGTGCATATTTGCAACTTTGACATGTTAAGAGTTAAGATACATACCGAACGCTCCACCAATCTCTGCCCCACTGGTAGGAATGTTGACATTCACGACGCCACAGTCAGATCCCTTGGGCCTGGGGAAGGAGGGAGTGTTCCAGAGAAGGGGGAAAAAACCAAGACAGAATTGTTATCATTGCTCATTAGTATTCTGTCCTAAATAGTTCGTTAACCTATTTCATGTATGACATAATATCAAGACATGAGCTGTCTGTCATGTGGGGTCAGACATGAGCTGATGTTTTGTTTCATTACTGCCAAGCATGTGATATGTTAGGTTTGTGGCAAGGGTAGACTGAAACCACAAGTAAAATTGTCCTCGAGCTCCTTGCGAAATTACTTTGTCACAGAATTGTTTTCTAGAAATGGGAAAGCTGCATGATAGCCTTAACTGCAAAGTTGTTGTTGTTGTTGTTGTTTTTGGGGGGGAGGGCATGGTTTGCATTATTTGTCAGTAGAAGAAGCAAATGAGTGGACCTTTGGTCTGTAGATGACATTTTCACACAGAATTTTTTTTTTAATTGGAGAAACATACACCTTTGCTATATGGATATTCACTGATTCAAAATACTGATGCCACTATAAACACACCATTGCCATTACCCACAAACAATGAATAAATGAATACAGACAAAAAAAGAGAAACTGCTTAAGTTTGTATGACAAAATGTACAGAATAAGTACTTTGCTAAATTCTGCACACATTCAAAACATCAAGGAATGACGAGAAAAACATAATGTAAATGTACATGTATGTACTAAGTTTTACTGGAATGTTGTGCAGAAACTGTAAAAATTGTGACCCAAAGGGGTGTATAATGAAATCATTTTGTCTCAATCTTCAGATCAAATGTGACCCGCGCCGACGGTTTCAGGCAAAAGTCGCAAAAGAAAATTTCCTGCTAGCTAGGGTAGAAAGTTTTTGACCATTTTTTTTTCCGAAAATTCTTTTTTTAGTGAAATCAAATCTTTGATATGTATTCTACATGTACACCAAATTTCAGATCATAAAATGAAGTATTTCGAATCGAAAATGGAATTTTATAAACCTTATTCCGATTTGCACTTCTCGGTTTCGATGTTCTTCCGAACGTCCTGCCATACAGTACAGCGTTGCTATAGGACAGGGCTTCACCTGTGATTGGTTCATGTATCGCACTCATTTGCATATTTCGGATCTCGGAAAATGTTTGTAGATCTTCATACCGCGCGATCGCGTAGCTCAGATACCACATACGCACACATTCCTGTCAGATTACAGGTATGCATGTTTGTATACTTTACGTAAACTGATTTCAAAACAAAAATGTAGTCATGCCAACAATGAAGGAGAACATCTTGCTTGAATACATAACATTCTCACTCATTCATCGTGCGGAAAAATGCGAAATGCGGATGTTAGGTGCAAGGATTAGGCTACTTTTGTTCCCCCGCGGACAATGGATACAAAAGCAGATCTAGGAATTGATCCGCGGCAACCCAGGAATCTATAGGAGCATGCTGATTGCCAAACATAATGCGACAATTTCTTGTCAGTCGCTTCAATAACATAAACACTCAATGATACCACCCTCCCCTGCCCTTAAGTCTCCTCGGTGACCCGCATATGTCTTTAACCGCATAATAGATGCTCGTAAATAATCGTGGGTAGTTTAACGTTTAGAACTACCTAAACATTGTAATCATTAGTCGTATTGATTCCAAATTGATAAAAAATGCACAAAAAATGAACCCCAAGACCACTCATTCCTTTAATGAATGATAATTATTTTCATCCAGAGTAATAAATAATGAAATTCCTGTCAAATAGTGTAAGAAGAATAGGAAAACATAGAGTTGACAAATTATGACGAATACGCCGACCGAGAGAGTGAAGGTAAGAACTAGAATGATGTTCAAATATTAGCACAGAAACATTGATGCATGCATCATACCAATATGGGAACACAAATGTATACCGCGACATATTTTATCAATTTCAAAAGATACTTATCTAAGTTTGCCAGGACGCGTAAACGGCTACGAATTATCGTTCCAACGAAACTAGTTGGGGAGATACGTGTATAAGACTAAAGGAAAACGTTATCGCATCAGATGGAAGAAGTAAAAACAATCATATAACGATTCATTTCATTTAACATATTCCATTTTCATAAAAAGCAATTAATGCTCAACATACAAACAAAATCTAATTCATGTATAATAAACTGTACAATAAAGAACAGCGGTAAATCAATGTGAAACTCAAAAAAGAAAGGACAAAAGGACAGGAGCCTTGAGGTTAAATAAGTTAGGTAACTGCAAAACGAATTAGTAAGAAGACGGTAATTTAATATATTCGAATAAACACAAAATAGAACACTAGATGATCCCCCCCCAAAAAAAAAATAATTAATAAATCTGAACACAAGGAGGGGATAAAGAAGAAGTAATAGAGACGTCAGTCGGTGGAACGGTAGAAAGAAGAAGAAAAGAAGAGATAGAAGAAGACAGAAGAAAAGAAGAAGAAGAAGAAGAGAAGAAGAAGAAGAAGAAGAAGAAGAAGAAGAAGAAGAAGAAGAAGAAGAAGAAGAAGAAGAAGAAGGAGGAGGAGGAGAAGAAGAAAAAGAAGAAGAAGAAAAGGAAGAAGAAGAAGAAGGAGAAAAGGAAGAAGAAGAAATAAGACGAACGGAAAGAAGAAGCAGAAAAAAAGGAGCGGGAGAACAGTAGACACAATACAAAAGAAGAAGAAATAAGACGAACGGAAAGAAGAAGCAGAAAAAAAGGAGCGGGAGAACAGTAGACACAATACAAAAGGAAATAAGTTTATCACTATGCCTCAAAATGTTTGTTTGTAGATACATGTACGAAATTGTATCGTGTTTGAAATCAGCCCGCCAATTAAAAAGTGACTGGGAAAAGGACTCTCATCGATCTCAGCATAAGAAAAAAAAATCTTCACAGACCCAGTCGGACTTGAACATCGCAGATGTTCATATAAACATCCACCTTGGATGATGAAATCCGAAACAAACCCCAAGTAAAATGCAAGTTTGATTCGGCTACGTTCGCCGAACTTCGAGGGGGAACCCGATAGCTCCTATTATATTAGCTAACCAATAAGAACGCACTGTGGTTGCTAGGGGCGGGGATAAGTGTTGAATGACATTATCGCATGGGTGGGTGATTCTCTCTTTGCATCACCAACTCTGAACGGGAAGCGGACTTTCCGTGCCTGTTTTCTCGAGAACTTGCCCAGGTAAAGAACAGAAAAATGCGTTAGTTTTTGTTTTTTATTGGCAAATTTAAAGCCGTACAGTACAAATATTATACATCATTGGAAAGCTTAGGACATGCAGAATGCGATTCAATGAAAAACCGCATTTTCAAAATTTGCGACTTTTGCCTGAAACCGTCGGCGCGGGTCACAAATATCTGTTTTAAATGATAACAAGCTGAAATATTCCCTGAAATATGCTCTACTACAACTGCACATCCATTCCTCGTGATATGAATCATTTCTCATCTTTTGTGCAATCGATTTTAGATTTTTCAAAACTACATCTTCCCACTTGCCTTGCTGACTTTCGGTGAACATCTTTGTATCAATGGAAAAGAGCATGCACAGTGGATATCAAGTCTATGATAAGAGTTACATGTAATTTAACTACTTACATGCAATGAATTATACAAGCTCAATTCTATTTCATTACATCCCGCTGAAAAACACAAGTTCATAAAATAAGCACTACTCACCCCAGCCAGTGGAAGATCTTGCCCAGGTCTTTGGTGAAGAGACTGCTGGACAAGCCTTGCTTGACCTCGTTGTTCCATGACACAGCTTCTTCAAAACTCTGATTTCAAATGAATAAACAAATCAGTGAATCACAATATACTTTTTAAGACAGGTTTCAGAATGAAACAATGAGATTGGTTAATTAACAGCATGTGGAGCATGCATTTAATTCTCCCAATGTGCAAAACATGCAACATTGATAACACATGATTGACATCTGCCAATATCGCCCTGCCCAATATATCGTATGAGATTTGATTTGTCAACAAGCCCACAGGCCGTACCATTGTAGAGTATAAGTTCGTCTAGCTTAACATGCTTGCCTCTAAGTTACTCGTTTGAAGTGTTTATAAAGACGTTTTTCAAGATTTACTTTAAAAAGTCTAGGAATTAGATAATACTTTAATTTGGAAGAGATTCCTACATGCTGCTGGCAAAATCATGGAAATGGTGAGTGAAAACTTTGTCATTAAACTGATTGAATGTTGTTAGGACTTTAGGTCCTATTATGTTAGTGAGCTAGGACTAGGTCTAACACATTGGTACATAGGTCTAGGGTTCAGATATTTTTGTTGAAAGCCTATATTTTTAGGCTGTATTGCCAACCCATCTTATCAGACAAATAATGCACTGTTTTGTTTGTGTGTTAGGGCAATTCCTATGCACTCGGTTTAGTCAGTGCGATATCGATAATGCACTTGCCCTGTGGGAGCATGCATTATCACTTGCACTGACTACACTTTGTGCACTGGAACTGGCATAACACCCTCACAACAGTGTATTATTTCTATACTAGTCTAGTATTATTGATTGATAAATCAAAGACATCTGGTAACAATTAAATGGTGTCTTCCTAAACAGATATTTCACTAGGAAAGCATAAGATTGAACTTATAATTGCTTTGAATTGAAATTAAAGTAATAGGCTAACATTGTGGAGCTTCAAATTAAAAAATTGTCAAACTTTGCGTCTGAGCTACATAGTAGTGTTTGAATGCACAAGTAAACACCCTAGAATACAAAAGTTTGGAAATTTATGCTGCCACTGGCAAGATATGAATGAATAAACAATTAGTACTTGGGGCGAGTAAAAAATACCCTAGAATAGATCCACACAGTAAGTCTATGGGAGGAAATGGGCAGCTGCATCCGGTCAACTTACAAATTTCACTTTTTTAAAGCACTAAATAATCATTTTGAAATACAATTTTTTCACGGCTTCATTTTTAGACCTTATCAAAGACACTCGGAGCATGGAGGATTAAATAGCTCACATTTTTTAACTGTGGTAAACGTTAGCCAGTGGCTTTAAATTGATCACCACAGAATATCTGATAAAAATTAATTTTATGTAGAGATGAGAATATGGAAGTATGCCACAGTGGTACTGAATGCTACACAGACCACCAAGCAGAACGCCATGAAACAGGTTTTTGAGTACAGCGATCTCCAACTGTAAACCCCCAGCCCTTTCAGTTGCTCAGAATTCCACAAACTGTAAAGATTATATTTTGATGTTATTAGATCGACAATTAAATTATACATCTCATGTAGCATACCTTTGTTTTCAGGATGAAAAGAACTGGAGCGAATGATTCTCTGTGTACGACGTCAGCATCGTGTGGAAGGCCGGTTACGATGGTTGGTTCAACGTAGTATCCTGGACGGTCCAAGGGCTGATCGATCAAAGACAAGAAAATTATGAAATTTAGACTGAATAAAGAATATTCTTCAAGCACACTGCCACCATAAATTCCAAATTCATCAACTCTTTATGTGTCATGTTATAAAACAGTAGTTTGCCACATTTATTTATTAATAGTTAATTTTTAGCAGAAAAACAGAATACTCTGGAAAGTTCTAAGTGACAAGTAAAGAAAACTCATATCGTGAGCTTGCTAGTGATTGGTGGGACAGTGATACTCACTGTTCAGTTATGGGCATTAATATGAACATAAATAGACTTGTACAATTACTGTGCAAATTTGCAAATGAAGGACGACTATGGCAGTGCAGATCAATGATTGAAACAAACAAAGATTTAAACAAATTGTGTTTCATTCACAAATACACCAAATGGATCAAATAAATATGATTTTTGAAATTAGAAAATTTTTGTAAGTATCTCAAATTAATATGACTTTGTTAATCCTTCCACAGCAGCACATACCAAATTATCCCATGTTGATTCTGTTGTGCACATAACTATATCAAACACAAATTTCATCACAAATTTGCATATTTTAATAAATTAAATCAAGTGCACATGCAGGGTAAGTGCATAATCCAACTTGACATATGTGCCCCGCTACACTGAATGGTATAACTTCACATAAATTTTGAAAAAAGCCACTGAAAACTGAGATGCATATCAATATAAAGCCTGAATTCTTTAATTTGAGTGGCTATCGGCGAACCTGTTCGCCCAGGGCTTGATATCACTCAGGTACCTAATCGGCCCGAACCTGTTCGCCGAGAAAGACAATCGCGCATCATATCTTTTAATTTCGAATGACAAATGTCAACTGAAGTTCCTACACATTTATCATAAAGTGAATACACAATGAACCAAATAAATGAGTTAAAATGTATTTTCTTGATAGCATTTGCGATTTTACAGAAAATCGTACAATTTGGAAAGGTTATACACATTAGTACGAAACAATCCAGTCCCTGGTTAACATACCTGGATTTTTAGCCCAGCACCCAAAGTGTTAACATACAAAATTTCTTTCTGTACCAAACTTTGAAACTAAGTTATGAGAAGTTATGTGGTGCAAGGTTTTGAGATGTCAGCAACTGTGCCTTTGAAATAAACACAACTGAAAATCACCCATCCTTATTACCAAAATCAGGGAAAAGCTTTAAATGCTTATGAATGTATTACCTATTACTTGCCAATATAGCAAGAAATTTGAACTTTTCCAAATGTTATAGTAGTTTTGAACAGTACTGTATGTTTATTTTTTTAAAAGAGATCATATTTTCACCTTTCCACCACACTGGATAGTTCCTCCCTGTGCCACTGCATCAGCCACTGCTGACTTGAAGACCTCCACACCGTGTGGTGAATGCATGGGACCATATAATGTATCCTCTGTCAATAAGAAAAGGCATTAAAGGTAAATAGCATGATTGGAGGTATTCCTCAACTTTGAGGTAAAACTATGCTAGAATCAAGTAAACTATGCAAGGATTCTACTGTGAAAATTTTGTAGTCAAAAGTTGACTCTTTCTAAAATAACTTCCATATGTATGCCTTGTGCCAGACAAATCTGTTGTGTAGGTTTCTATGGGATATATTTCTATCAAGGCTTGAGAGAAACAAAATGCTAGTATGTTCATGCTTGACTCAGCTGAAGTAAACAAATTCAAGATAAATCCTTACAGCCACCATATACAATCCACCTGGTGTATCTATTAATATATCTTTCAATTTATTTGGTGCGAGAGGCATTTTTTATTTCTCCAAATCATGTCACTGCCCTTTAACCCTATATTAACTGTTGGGGGGTCAATTTGACCCCCCCTTGACGAATTTCGCGACCATGCCGCTGCGCAAAATTTTTTGACCGCGTCGCTCTCTGACGTTTTACTTTCAAGTCTTGCACATCTTTTGAGACCATTTTCACGAAAATCGGACTTACTGTTACGATGCTGCGCGACTTTTTATACACGCATGTCAACCCCAAATTTGCTCAAAAACATGATTTTGTGTACAAAATCAATGGAAATTGTGTTTTCAGCCAAAAATCATGTGTGATTAGTTTTGCTTTTACTGGTTGAAATGAATTAATTCTATGCTGTTTATGATTGCAAAAGTGTCCCCAACAAATTTCAATGAAAAAACAATAGAAAACAAAAGGTAGAAAAAACAAAGAAATACATAAGAAATTCACAAAACAATAAAATACATAAGAAATTAATTCCAATTCGGCAAATTTTTTTGTAGATAATTGTTAGCAATGTCAAAATGAATATTTTCACCAAAAATTAGCATTCTACTAGCTATTGTAAGTGAGTTATAAGTGAAAACATAATTTCATACACTTATTTGCATAATTAATTACTTAAAAAATAGAAAAAATAAATTTTTTGAAAAATTTACTATACAGTCGTGTAGTTTACATCCGGCTCTATGAGCATGCAAATTTTCGCAGCCATTGCATGATCGGCGGCCGAGATCTGAAGGGGGGGTCAAATTGACCCCCCCTCCCCCCAGTAAAAACCTGGTCTGCAATAGCCCAGTTAAAATAGGGTTAAAGAGGTAATGACATCAAGTGAGATGAACAACTGGTCGGCTGTGTGATGGTTAAACAGTCTATCTTGAAAATCACTGTTTGATAAAAAAAATAACTTTTTAAGTTCCAATTCAGTCATTTGGACAACTTTCATTACGGTTAGTGATTTTGTTTTTACTCCCCCCCCCCCCAAAAAAAAAAAATTATTTTCCTTACTCATATCATAAGTGGGAAAAGGGGGTTAATTTGACAGAATTTGAATCAATCCATCATTTGAAATACTTAAACCTTTCCAATTTTTAATCAAGATATGGATAAAATCAACATCTTGGTTTTTATCAAATTTTCTACCATTTTTGTCATATGACCAATTTCTCATGTTTTTTATTATGTCAATCATTTTCTTCACAACAGTATCATTTATTTAAATCACAAATTTAAAGCCCAAGTTTAGTTTTGGGGATTTTTTGTTATGTGAAAGCTTTATGCCCCAAAGTCATAACGTCCTGCAATAATAGATTCCTGAATGTCTATAGTTTTTTATTTAATTATTAAAATGAAAAAATCTACTGGGGACCACAAGAAATTTTATACATATAGTATCTAAAAGGTAAAAAGGCTTTCCCCCAGGTTACATGTGTTATAGACCTCAATCTAGAAAGAAGCTAAAGACTCAGCTCTTTCAGATGAGGTATATACTCATTATAACCTTTTTTTGTCTTGGTTTTACATATTTTACATTATAGCATTCCACAGGGTTAAAAAGGTTATATGAGTTATACCTCATCTGAAAGATTTTGCTTTAACCCTTTAGATGCTATAATGTAAACTTTTTGGGGGTCCCCCCGAGATTTTTCATTAATTAATTAAAAAAAAACTAAAGACATTCAGAATCTATTATTGCAGGGTTATGACTTTGGGGCATAAAGCTTTCAAATAACAAAAAATCCCTAAAACTAAACTTGGGCTTTAATCACTTGATTTAAATGAATCAACCTGGCTCTTCATTATTGGTGGCCTGAAAACTTTTTGTCAAATTGTTTTTGTGTGTGTATGCAAGAAAGAAAGGAGTAAATTGTGAAAGGATGTTTTCACATCTGAAGCAGTTT
This sequence comes from Eucidaris tribuloides, assembly GCA_001188425.1. Taxonomy (NCBI): domain Eukaryota; kingdom Metazoa; phylum Echinodermata; class Echinoidea; order Cidaroida; family Cidaridae; genus Eucidaris; species Eucidaris tribuloides. The sequence continues at coordinate 12,887 of JZLH01S0266376.1, forward strand.
AAAAGTAGTTGCACACTTTTATCTGGCAGAAAGGGGTTAAATGACCCCATCCTCGTTAAAGGAAAAATACGCTTACCATCTAGGGGATCACCAATTCGGATTGTGCCATAGGCTTTCTTCAATCTATTGACAACTTCATCGTGGACGCTCTCATGGAGAATCTGCACAGAAAAGTTTAACCCGTCAAAGAAAAACATTTCATTTGGTTATAATACACATTTCCCATAGACCTCAGTACTAGATATTTTACCAGGCCTGAATAGGCTGAAATTTCATAACTAATACAATAATAAATTCTAGGATTTGAAGGTGACTACATAGCCAGTTAACTTAACAGCTATCAGAATACCACTGATCAAAGCTCAAAAGGTCAAAAACTCACACCAGTGGAGTTGGACAATTGTCAAGCAATCATCAATATGGTTGGACTCTACCACATTCAAAATCAGTGGGTGGAACCTTCATCCAGTGCCTGAGACTATTGTACGTTACTGTTACGATGTCCCGGGTTCAATTCCCGGACAAGCCCCCATGTTACGATGTCCCAATAATCAGGTCTTTGAAGAAAACCCCGAGAAAACCTTTTGCCATTTCTGCTTACGTTTCCTTAGAGACGTTCAGCCATTTATTCGCACATCTTGATCGATCTATTTACAATGATCCATCGATTACAATGATATCGATTCATTCGTAACAGTTACCACATACAACTCGAGCAATGGCCCAATTCAAATACTGTATACATGGTTATTTCCACGGTGGTTTTATTTTCGCAAATTTGGCGAGTCAGTTATTGCAAAAATTTCCACTTTGGTTCATGTCTATTCACACAAATGAAGGCACCACTAAAATCACGAAAATTAGCACTTTCGAATTTTGAAATTTAGTCCAAAATCGCGAAAATATCTCTACGCGAAAATATTGGCGTATACAGTCAATTGTCATTTATATTTCAAAAACTTTATGATGTCTGAATCCTGAATGTTGAACTTATTAAGTAAAATCTGAGTAAAAACGGTTTGGTGCACGAATAGAAACCACAGTCTTTCATGAATGAAAGTTATAATACAAGGCCTGATCTTCCAAATTCGGCTATTAATATTCCTTGTCTATTAGTTTTTTTGATCAATTTGTAATCAATTAAAAACTAGATTGAAATTTTCTGCATCCTTGTGCATCCCTAAGCACACCCCCTCCCCAACCCCCACCCCTTCCCCCACCCCCTCCCACTGCCTCCCTCAGCCACAAACATACATTCCCTAATTCCAATTTATTATGTGTACTGTATGGTGAGAGATTTACCAGCCTCCTTGTAGTAGTGCATCTCTGTCCTGTCGTACCAACACTGGCAAAGAGAACAGCAGGAACTACCATGTCCAAATCAGCATCATCCATCACTATGGCAACCATGAGACAAAAAGAGAAATTTCAATAATATTAAAGGTACTGGCTAACATTTACCACAGTTAAAAAAATATGAGTTACATGATTCCCCATGCTACCAGTGTCTTTGATAAGGTCTAAAAATGAAGCCCTGAAAAAATTGTATTTCAAAATGATTATTTAGTGCTTTAAAAAAGTGAAAATCATAAGTTGACCGGATTCACCTGCCCATTTCCTCCTATAGACTTACTGTGTGTACACCTAGGCTATTTCTACTCGCCCCAAGTATTAATAGTTTATTCATGCATAACTTGCCATTGGCAGTGTAACTTTCCAAACTTTTGTATTCTTTGGTGTTTATTTGTCCATTTGAACACTACCATGTAGCTCAGATATCAAAGTTTGACAGTTTTTTAAATTGAAGCTCCACAATGTTAGCCTATCACTTTAAAAGTAAATAGCATGAATGGAGGTAGTCCTTGACGTGGGGTAAAACTACTCTAGAATAAATTAAACTGTGCGAGGATTCTGCTGTGAAAATGTTGCGATAAAATGTTGACTCATTTTAACCTGTTGAATACGGATTGATTTTGCTTTAATACCCATTTCTCATAGACCGTGTGACAAGATATCTCATGTCTAGTCTTCAACAGGTTTAAAAGAACTGCCATCAGTATCTGTTGTGACAGGCAAACATGTTGTGCAGATTTCTATGGGATTGATTTCTATTGGGGCACCAGAATAATTCAATACTGGTTTGTTCATGCTTGATTCTCCATAAGTAAACAAATTCAAGACAAATCCTTCCAGCCAAGGTTTATACTCCAGGTAGTGTATACATTGGTATACATTTGAACTCATTTGCTTCTTGGGGCATTTTTCAAGTGTTCCCAATCATGTCATTTGCCTTTAAAGTGGTAGGATTAAATTAGAGTTTTCAGTCTGAGAAAAAACACACAAATGCCCTTTTTTTATACTACAAGTTTTTATACTTACCAATAATAGCATTGTTTCCTCCAAGTTCTAAGATGGACTTTCCAAATCTCTCTTGGACCATTGTTCCAACCTTGTTACCAACCTATAAAGGATAAATATATAGCAAATCAGCATATTCCTTATCTAAACATCATCTATATTAAAAGGGACTGATCTGTGCCATCGACCGGCTGATGGAACAAACTCACGGCCGTCACCTGTTCGCTAGCCCGTTTTCGCGGGTGTGTTGAATGTGCTTGCGCGAAACCAGTTCGATGCACGCGCAGCGCAATGGACGATCGTGTATTCAGTACGGCCATGAGAAGCAACAAACTACGCAGGAGGAGCGGTCCTTTTCAAATTTACCGAAAACGTGCCGAATTTGTTCATTCGTGCGCTCTTTTCATTATTATATATGGTGTGCGTCCATCGCGGTCCGCTGAGTATTGCAACAAAATAAACACTCCACCGCGTATATTATGTATAACTCGAAACGGAGCTAGCGAACGGGCGTGAGTTTTGTTCTCATCAGGCCGGTCGATGGCCACGATTCAGTCCCTTTAATATTTGCAATTCAAGGTTATTGCAATACTTTGTTTCTTGCTAGAGACATATCATAATGACTTTCCTTCATTTTTCACAAGATAATTATTTGGAAAATAAGCTAATATCTACAGTAACAATACAATATATAATCTGACATAACTTAAATCACACTTATATCTGTTGTAAATTCTTAGAAGATATTAAACTAATTATTTAGACAAAATTTATTCCTCTATTGTAAATTAGAATTAAATTAACTCAAGAGGTTTTGACTGTATACAATCAATAGGATTTAATCTTAACCCGTTGACTACGAGATTCCGCAAATCCCCATAGACTTTGTACAGGGGCCATCCGGTTCCCGTAAGCAACGGGTTAAGATAATGCAATCATTCATAAACTAAAAATACACACGTATCCCTAGGACCAGCATGAATTCTCCTAGTATAGGTGTCTTCTACACATAGTTCACTTCTACGCACAATTTGAAGAAAATCTATTCACTAATGTAACTTGTAGGGCACACACAAGCAGACCTTCAAAAATTCACCCTTTTGCCTATAAAAGTTGGAACACTGACGGCACTGTCACCAAATATGCCATGCAGCTGGATTTTCTAATGATACACCTCCACAGGAAATTTGAAATTGACGAGAAATGTGACCAGTAGCGAACATGTAAGAATGCGACATGGCAGTCTGTTTGCTTCAGAACACTTATAACTGCAGGAAACTAGAATGATGACCATCCATATACCTCCATAGCCAATTTAAATTTAATCCTACAAGAAATGTGGCCCGGAAATGTGGCCAGTAGAGCACATACAAGAAATATGACATGATAGGCTACTAAAGTCGGAACACCGAGGGCATTGTCACAAAATAAAGGAATCTAGAAAAGCTATAATGACCACCCAGACACTTGGATAGCAAGTTTGAATGAAATTCGATGACAAATGTGGCTAGTAGAGCATGACAAGAAATGTGATATGACAGTCTATAAAAGTCTATAATGTCCCTAGGGTGACAAGACTGCGTATCTCAAAAATGTTAAATGTTCAGAACAAAAGAACGTGCCTCCTGTAACAAAGTAACAAATGGGATAGCCATCATTTTACTTGGCAACAGTGGCTCTATTTTTGAGATTTCAAATTTCAGATTTGAACAAAACAAAATCTGGCTTACATAGCCACATGATTACAACAAAAACCTCATCGTCACTCCAGGGACGATAGGTCCCCTGTCCACCATTTGAGCTCGATTAAAGTAATGATGATTGATTGCTACTTACTGCAGTACTTCCTGTGAATGATACTAGTGGTACCCTGGAGTCTCTGGCCAAAGCTTCCCTGTTCAAGAAAAAATTACATATTTACACAATATTTCAAATCATTTCATTTTCTAATCAAAAGAAAGTAATGGACTACAGACTTCCTATCAAGTATAAGATTGAATGAGATTATTCAGAGAGGTGGAATGTGAAGTAATAGATATTTTCACATGTCACACTCTGTATTTTAAGATACCAACTGCTGATCTATAATGTTTAACAAACATGTCAGACAAATGAACCAGAGGGACTCAAACCACAAAGTATAAGATTTCATGTTATGAATGGACAGGTGATTTTTATGCAGGGACAACGAAAATCTATTCTTCTATCTCTCCCCCCCCCCCTTCACTACCCCAGCACTTCCCAACAGCCTTATAGGCAAAAATTAATTTCTAAATTGGTACCTATGTAGTACAGGTCTCGTACTTTTTTTAATGCGTAATTCTTACCCCCCAAAAATATATACAAAATATTCATAACAAGATTTTGAAAAGTGTGATTATTTCACATTGATTTAGGAAAATTGTCACTCATCAGAAACATTAACCGTATCATTTTATGGCGTTTTACCTATACAAAAAATAAAAAAACAATGTTGACAGCTTTGCATAATAAGAGTAAAACTGTTCCTCATGTTTTGAGAGGGTCTCAGTGAAGCACAGACCTCTAACCCTCTCTCTCCCCACCCCCTCCCTTGCTAATCAAAGCAAGTACCTTGTCAGAGACAAACATTTAAGCTGGACCAGGGCTAAATGGCCTCAGCTACACAGAAACAGGTGAAATTGTCCCATTTTAACAGTTACCAGGTAAAAGCTACAGCCAGTGCCTTAAATCCAGAATATGCTACACATGCAACTTGAGCAATCAACCTATTATTTATATTTTGAAAACTGGGGATCGTATCACCTCCAAATTTTGAACACCACATTTTTACCTATCACTGCATCAAATCTAAACAAAAATGGTAACCTTTACAAAACAATAACTCTTGTCTTTAACCCTTTACACTGTCAATTTATTCTGAGGGGATGATAATGACAATTATTCTTTTCACATTTTCTTTGAATTTGGCTTTCCTTATTGTGGTATTGAAAGTGTTGATTTTTCCATATATGTTACCTATTAAGCACACTAGCTATTTCTAGTGTCTCTTGTACAAAGGTGAAGGAGAAAAATACTTGTTATGATTGTTCAGTTTACTTGTATGACTGTGCACAGACACAACATTCGCGCACAAAGGGTTAAGAGGTTAAAACTTATCAGACTTACCCTATGTCTGCTCCTCCACACAGCAGTGTACACAAACCACCTGGAATGTTGTTGGCCTCTAAGACAGACTGAACAACTCTGTAAGAAAATATGACAGTTCATCATGCCTCAATAATCAATTGAGTTGAAACATATACCAACATTTATACTAACTACAGCATAGGGGTAGAAGGGGTAGAAGCAACTGTCTTGGATTTGAGTCTGTTGAAGCTGGCATCAAATTAAAGGTATTGGCTAACATTTACCACAGTTAAAAAAATCTGAGCTACATGATTCCCCATGCTACCATAGTCTTTGATAAGGTCTAAAAATGACGCCCTGAAAAAAATTGTATTTAAAAATGATTATTTAGTGCTTTAAAAAAGTGAAAATCATAAGTTGATCGGATTCACCTGTCCATTTTCTCCCATAGATTTACTGTGTGTACACCTACGTTATTTAAACTCACCCCGAGTTTTGTTTATTCATGCAAATTGACAGTGTAACTTTCCAAACTTTTTTATTCTAGGGTGTTTATTTGTCCATATGAACACTACTATGTAGTTCAGATATCAAAATTTGACAATTTTTTAAATTGAAGCTCCACAATGTTAGCCTATCACTTTCAAGTATAACCATCAAGATTTGGTATCTTTTTTTGAAATCATGAAAATATATTTTTTCAATTCATTCAAATCAGTTTTGACTCAAATCATTGGGGAAATCATTTTTTTTTTAATGAATAACCTAAACATTGTCCCTTTTATTGAGGAAAAGGAGTT
>JZLH01S0266424.1:75820-99132 GCA_001188425.1 Eucidaris tribuloides
ATGTGTGTATGTGTGTTCGCGTATGTGTGTGTGTGTGTGTGTGTGTGTGTGTTCGCCTTCATGTTTGTGTATGCATATGTACTATGTGTCTTTATGTCTGCACTGCCTGCAGTTATGTGTTTATTTGTGTTTGACCATAATGTTTAGTGTTCAGAATGACCAATTATTCGGCTACATTTCTTTAAAGCACATTTTGAGTAGAAAAGAAATGTTCAAAATATATTTATTGATATATGTTCAAGATATGTCTATATTTTGCGTTCAGATCCTGTGTTTTATGTTTAGTTTGTGCAGACGCCCAACAACAAACCTGAAATCACAGTGTGAACATGACAGAAGAGTATAGAATTCATCAGGTTAATCATACTACATGTAACCGATTAAGTTGGCTCAGTTGGTAGAGCGTCCGCCTCACAACCGGAAGGTCGGGGGTTCAAACCCGTTCAAACCCCGGCCGCGTCAGACCGAAAGACGTTAAAAGATGGGAGTTGCTGCTACCCTGTTTGGCGTTCAACGATTTAAGGGATAGGGCAACGTCGATCTGGCGCTGTTCAGTGGCTGCCAGGCCCACGATCAATTGGGCAAAATGAATTTTCGGAGGATTTCTATTTCTGATTTCTATTTCGAACAATAAAATGTGGATTATTATTATTATCATTATTATTATTATCATTATTATTATTTTATAGACCTATATCATTTTGTACTGATTCGTTAGAATCTGTGGAATCGCATAGACCTACATTTAGAGAAGCTTTAAGGTGAAATCGTGTCTTTATCCAACTACAGTGCATGCTCTTTTTCTTTTCCATCTTCATCATATGGAGGGAATTCCCCAGAATATTTCAGCTCTTGAAGGACAGATTATGAGAAGCGTTACTAATTATGATGGAGGTGCCTACAAAGATGTCTCTGAACACCATCTCAAGGACTTGCTCCTGTTTTATAGTGGACAAAGTGGAAAGATCTCATATTATGGCTCACTGTTAAAACATTGGTACCTATTAATGAGGTCTTGCGTACTCAACAAAGTCAACATCAATGTCGTATGAAGGGGCGACTTTTTATTTGTCTTGGGGTTGTCATGTTCGTGTTTTGTTCCTTGTTTTTCTTTCTTAATTGTTACATGCTCACGATTGATTAAATCGACTCGACGCTTATAAAAGAATGTACACACAACACTCGTTATCAAAGCACCGAACATGTTAAACATTAATGATCGATGTTAGGTACGATAACAAGGACTCGACATCAATTAATTTTGCAGACCCATTCTTAAGCACCGATCATTACGATCGATATGTACTCGGTCGTGTTTGGGTACATCGCCACTTCTTGAACAAAGATTCTATTGAATTTAAAGTCCTTAACGCGTCGATGAGGTCTTTTCGATTTATCTTCAAAGGGTAGGGGAGGTAGAACGCTCATTTATTAACGACACACCGCCATCATGACAGACGGAGGGTGGAAAATGAAACTGGAGTTTGAGTCTATATGGATCCAATAATGTACAGTCATTTTTATCGCAGTAACTGTCAGGACTAGTGCTGGGTATCGAATCGAACTCACTGCTATGAAATTTTCGGATCCCCATTCTGTAACTCGTCACTTGCTTGGTCTGATATTCGAGGGAAAGGTAAATCTGATGTTGCTGTGGCGCTTCTTTTAGGTACTCCTAGAAAAGTTATAACCTTGTTGTTCAGTAATTATAGGTTCTCCAGTGGTGTTTTCAATGCGCAAAGAGTTACCTAAACTGGCTCCCTATTATGATCATGTATACAAAACCAAGATAAACTCAAAATGTATCTACTGGAGAACATCTATTTTTTGAGAACCTTCAAAAGTTTCTGTAGGCGATAGTGAAATGACTTTTGAGTGCATGTGTAACACTGTGTAACATACTTTTCTGAGGCTTTCTCTGGTAATCGTGTTTGATTATGGTAGAATGCGGTGTTACTAATGTTTACTTTAGAAACATGTACTGAAGTAATTAGAATTACACAACCATTCTGAGTAATACCACAGAGGATCAAATCGTTATTTCGCTTGCCACAAACGACATTTTGAGAAGACCGCTCGTAAACGATTAATTTACCAATTATTTCTTTCATTTTGCATGTCTAAATTGATTTGAGTATATGTTTTGCTAATTACTTGATTTCCAATACTTTGAAAAATTTCGTGGAAGAAGAAGATGAGTTTGCCATCGTTCACATCATTTTAATGCAAGAAGGCAACAAGTTATCATCAAAACACAATTTAAAGTGCGTATTGAAGTATTGAAAGAATTTTTTTGTGTGGTCAGTTTGAAATATTAATAAAAACGTACATATTCACCTTTTTATTGTTGAGGTTGAACAGCCTCATTAGTTGAAATTTATTGACCAGAATCAGATTAAATTGAAAAGCTTTAACAAATTTAAATGATTGAATTAAAATCACTGTTTTTATGTAAACGTTCAAGTTGGATATCAAAAGGTAGGGGAATGATTACATCATATAATCACACATGATTTCATGCCCGTCCGGCTAACCATTACTGAGATACATATAGCCAAAATGTATTTCTCTCCAGAGGGTATTCGTTATGTTGGAATTCCTTCATGTCCTTCGTGATCTTAAAGGAAATGTCAGCGACACCCCAGTGCCAAAATCGAATTGAATCCCATTGTTATGGAGGAACCATTTATCATTCCGTGCAAAATTTGAAATTATGAATTCAAAGTAGTGGTACTTCCGTTTACAAAGTGATAGAAGATAGCAAGTTGCCCTTGATGTTGTAATATTAACAGACGATATTTCCGTTGAAACGCACTATATGGTGATGGATTGTTCACATTACTGTTATATTATCTAATTTCTGCTTTGTAAATTCTTTCAACAACTTGCAAATTAAGAAAAATGATATGAGAAATATCTTTTTTTTTACTGAATGTACTGATAGTTAATATCGTGTGGAAAAACTGAAAATTTCTAGAAATCTTCGTATAGGCCTGTATAAATGCCTTGTTGAGTATATGCAATCAAAATTGGTTTGACTACTTTGCTTATATTTGAAAGGTAATCTAGAGCTACAACATGTAGACATAAGCGTACAAGAATAATAAGCGCATGAACATTGTACATTTAAAAAGTAAACAAGTATATAATGTGCAACGCTCGTGATACCCCAGATCATATTCACAGCACAAAATACACACAACCAAAAAAGTAACTACCCCCTTTTCAAACTACCATAACTTTTTAACGAAATAAGTTTTAGCAAAATAATTTAGCAGGAGTATTTCTACACTTATTGACTAAGATCTGTGTAAAAATGTGATTGATCCGTCACACCATGCATGAGTGAGCATGCATCAAAGGCAAAAGGTCACTTTTCAAAAGTCACAGGAGTCATCTCTTATGCCAAAATAATGGTAAATAATGGCATTTTTTGCTTTGTTCATAAAATGTGCTCACTCAACCATGACATGATTACGATCTCTTATGTTCGTATAACATGTTAAGATACGTTTTGCTGAAAAATACCGGATTTTATTTTTTTTCGATAAACTTAACGGATTTTACAATTTCAAAATTGAGAAAGATGGACAAGTTGAGCTCATGGAAGCGTAAAATGTGCGAATAGTGTCAGGGGAGGTGTAAGGGCGTCAAACGATAGATAATTAACATTAATAGCACTTAATTATTCGCCAGAAACGTAATTTGTCAAAATCCTGCGTCGCAAATTCCCCAAAATGACCCTTGTGACTTTTGAAAAGTGGCATTTTTACTTTGAGTGCATGCTCACTCATGCATGGCTCGACGGATCAATCACATTTTCACACGTAAGTTAGTCAATGAGTGTAGAAATACTCCTACCAAATTATTTTGCTAAAACTTATTTCGTTACAAAGTTATGGTAGTTTGGAAAAGGGGGTGATTACTTTTGTTGTTGTTGTGTTTAAAAGAATGTACTAAAATCATCCAAAACGTTTATTTTATTGTACAAGAATTTATGTATGTGTACTGTCTGCCTCGAGAAACTATAAACTGTGTATTTCAATGGGAGAGGGAATTTGCCTTATTATCTGCATACAGCTGTGACCGCGTACTCTGAGACTTCAGATTTTTCAAGAAAAAATCATCGTGAAAAGCTTTAAACACTTGAGAAACTATTCATTTAGCCTGTTTCGTCAAATTGGTAAATCTGAATTATATACACAACAAACTTAAAAGCGGTCCCTTCCTGGAAGTATAGTCTGTGTGTACGAGTTGCACTTTATTGCGCGTGTGTGCATTAAACATAAAGATGTAAAACTCTTTACCATTCATTACTCCTCAAGTGCAAATGGTACGTTTCATTCTTTAAGGAAATTGTTGAAACACCTACCTTAACCATTAGCTCTACATCTATATCTCTGAAAAGATGATATATTCAACTACATGTAGGTTCTGAATCAAACATCTTCCACGCTCGTGAATTATCATCGATCGAATCAATATGTTTTGAATTATTAACAAATCTGTACCCCTGCCACAAGCGAGTTTGTCATTGTTGTCAAACATTGACACCTGTAAAGTGCAGTCTGTCAGTCCGTACTCGCGATGGCAGTATTTTACCCCCACACGAGGAGCATGGTTTTAATATTTAATCAACTGTAATTATTGGATTACCGATTACAATGTATATCTAGCTCCATCTTGGAGAGCTCTTTGCTTGTCGACTTTTCAAAACTTGTGCATGAGATAATTATATATGATTATACATATTCCATTAAAACGTAGATGTCCATTTCTCATTTTCATTGTTTCACGACCGTTCAAGCTGACTTCACTTAAAAGAAATAAACCATTCAAATCAACCTGTCTGGTGAAATTGATTTTCGTTGTACATTTCTGTTATCTTTTATATTGACTGTCCCTCATTTATTTTTCAACATATTATAATTGATTGAGAGGAACTTTTATTTGCATATGTCGCAAACCAAAGTTTTTTAAACAAAAAAAAAGCTTCGGTTTAGTGAAGCTATTAGATATAAAAGGCGTTCAAAACACTGAAGTTAGGAGAATAAAATCAGTCTGGCTGCACATAGGTTTCCGGTGCAAAGTACTTGCCTGTATCTACTTTCGGACCGTCTGGCCAAGAAATATTGTCTTGAGTAACGATCTTGGATGATCTATGCGTGTCGCATATCCGGGGGCATATACATGTAACTATATCCATTTCTAAATGCATTTATCATTGCTGTAAATTAATAACCGAACACTACGACAGAACAAAAGACTTCTTGGTAAACATTCCCATAATACTTATCCCAGAACGACTGAAGTGGGTGTCTGAGGAACACAATAAAACCCCGTCCCAGCTACAACTACTCGAGAAACTTGTGTAAATATGGAGATACAGGCGTGTTGGTACATGGGGCGAAAACACTTGTAGCGTCTTTGCGAAGTAAGTTTGGCCCGATTTGCATCAATGTTGACCCATCTCGTATAATGTTGTCGAGCTTGTCCCTGGAGTCGTTGAGCCTAACTGTCAACACGAATTTATTCATCACCTATTCGACAGCGTCAACATCCACGTAATCGTCGACCCTTTTATGTTGAAACGCGAGCATGAAAGCGAACACATAGGACCGAGCAAAGATGACATCATTGTCTGCTCACAAATAAGTGATTGTTCCATGCATTATTATTGCATAAAAAAACTTCTTTGTGCATATATGTCTTTGTCCCACTTTCGACTTTTTAAACCAGATCCATGATATTTAAAAGAAAAATGTACAAGAGAAATTGTAACAATATGTTTGTTTTCAGCAATGAATAGTGGGTTGACAGTAAATTCATCTTCTCTGTAAATTCAATTCAACGTGTTTTTTTTTTCATGATTTAACCCGTGTTTTAGATTTCAATACAGATAGTACAAAGCATTGTGGACTCGATCCGACAAAAACGCAGCAAACAATGTAAAATTCGGGGATGTTGACATAGAAGTTGATAAATTTTAAAGTATACATGCCTACATTTTGAGCATTTAGTTCTGTTGTTGGTTATAAATAATTACGTATTTTTGAAATTGCTATTTTTTTTTCAGATTTCTACATCCTAAACTTTGAAATAGGCCTACTATCTAATGCTGTTCTGTTTGACATGTATTTTGGACAAGGGTGTAAAAATATAAATGTGTACAACTATTGATTTTAAAAAATGCTGAGGTTTACAATGCAGGATTAATCGTGTCCAATAATCCAGTTTGCAATTACAGTTTGCGCATGCGCAGAACGAACGTCATTCTCATTTGTACGAAGTAGAAGACTTGAAAACGGGATAGCCCAAATGAAGGCAAGATGCATCTTTAGGAAAGTTCTGGTGAAGATATTTTCTCAAAAGAATGTAACAATTGCAATTAATGCATGCCATCGCTCTTAGATGCCTCGATCTCTATAAGAGCTATCCATTATTCAAAGATATTGGTGTCATTTGTGATATCTGTTATACGAACTGGCTTATAGATATAGTATCTGATACTCCATCGAAACAGGTAATGTTGGCATAATGACTTTTTAACTATAACTTTTAAACTATGTTATTGTCCTATCTTAGATCTTATACACTGCATTTTGATTGAAATTCTGTCAGTGGACGGATATTGCCCCACAATTTGTGCGTAGTGAGGACCGCAGAACAAGCACTGTCGGACATCCCGCCGGACGGACAAACTGAAAGCAGGACAGATGCAACCAACTCATTGTCTTTTGTTTGTCGACTTGTTGTTAATGCACCTACCACGCATGGGTTGATAATATTTTTACTCTCTCTCTACGGTATTCCTTCGGTTAATTGGGGTATCTGTGATGCGTAGATCGATATAGCTTGTCGTCTGTTCTGTCTCGCCTAACGACCTATCGAGTCCCGAGATGAAATCGATTTGGTGTTGACATAAAGACATACCAGGCAACTTCTGGCCAATGTTTAAAGTGACCCAGATCTGTTCATCTTTTATCGATAATTACTTGATTCTAAGTACATACATATGTGCTGATCGAGCTCCATGAAACTATATAAACATCCACAGTGACAAATACAATGTCATCTTGAAATGGGTATGTTGCTATCTTCGTTAGATAAGCCTTGCTAATCTAATAGCGGGTGTATTGACTTTTCTTAATGCGAGACGGAACATATACATAGATCGCCCGTTTTCATCGATTCTTCGTAATGTTTCTAAAACAAGCGATGCGTGATATTAACACAATGACGACACGAACCTTGAGTCGATTCAGTTGTGTGTAAAACTATAGGACCAATCCAGTATTGCACATTGTCAAAAAACTCGATTCTATCACATCCTGATTCGAATGTTATCTGATAATTCAATACCCCCCCCCCCCCCACCACACACACACACACAAAGGAATATGGAGCCTATTCACTCTTTCATTTCTGTAATAAACAATCTGGGCAATTCATCATTATATCAATTATTACATTTTAAAAATGTAATAGTTTATATAATGATAATTACGTATTTAACTTCGAAAATGTTCACAGGATTTCTATGACTGTATAGTGACAGGCCATAACTTCAGGCGTAGGACTAGCGTCCGGTATACCTAAGGGACAAAATGATGAGATCAAGTCACTCATCTTTTAAACATAATGTTTATGTTAATTTGTCATGAGGTCACTAACTCTCTGCGTCAGTAATCAGCCTTTTTTCATCACGAAAGTTTTTCTACCTTTTTGCTGTAAATGCCCTTACAAACTTGTGTCGTTGAACCGTGCATGTTGACAGGGTGTATATTAATATTTGATTTTGGAGTACAGAAGTTGGCACGCTACACAATACTATCTACCACCAAGAGTGGTGGTGAATTCAACGCATAGCTTGTTCTCCTGGGCGGTGGTGCGATTTTTGCTTCAATGTTAATAAGAAGTCAACTCTGAATGGTTCGTTTGGCTCTATTGTCCTGACATTGTTTCGATTGTTTCGCACTCATAATGCGTAAAGACACTTCTTGTATGCATGACGGCATTTCGCGAGCGTTGCCAACACTTTCTATCATGCGTAATTGCGTTGTAAGGCCCTCCTCCACCCTGCATCATAAGCCCGAAAATGCCTAATTTCGGACCAAAGCACTTACGCCCGGCACATCAGCCCAGTTTCCATTTCCCGACAAACAGCTGACTGATTTTTTTTTATTGAAAGTTTAATAACAAAGGATAAAAAACGCGTTTACCCTGTCAACAAGAGCCGATGCAAAATGCATATTACTTATGAAAATTATATGCCTTTCCCTTTCCTTCAACATTTATGAAATATATTGTTTCTCGTCTACTGCGACTAAATTTAATGAAATTTTAGATATCATTCGATATTACGAGTAGAATGAAACTGCGTTGGTGATAGCAATGCTGAACGATGATGATGAACGATGATGATGGTGCATAATGATGACGTGATGATGATAATGATGCAGATAATGATCATGAAGATGATGATCATGGTGATGATGATGTTGATGGTAATGGTGGTGGTGATGGTGATGATGAATGTTGGTTTATCGTTGATGACAATGATGAATGGTGATGATGATGATGATGATGATGATGATGACGACGACGACGACGGTAAATGATAATATTAAACGTATTTTATTTTTGACATCAAACAAAGTTCTTGTAATAAGTAAAACATATTTTGGAAACTTTTAGCTCGGGACAACATTCCTAATTTCCAACATATTTTTATAATCAAAGTAATTACATCAATTATTAACCGAGTTATTCGAAGCGAACAGATCCCGTCCTTGTATCAACGTGGTGGTCGTATTAAGGGATTAACGGATTATGTCTACTTTAACAAAAGCCACGACATACTTGAGTATTGTGTTTTCTCCGAAAACCACAGAAGTAAAACGACCTCATGAACGTGTATGCGGTCTCTGTACTACATAAAAATCGATCGCGATTGTTGTGTTCGACTCGTAACTCACAAAAGAGACGAAGCAGTCAATAAAATCGCGTTGTGTTGCAAAGAAGCATCGGGCATAATAGCAAAGTAGGGCTGCAGAGATAAAGGTTATAGTGCGACAACAAGCTGTACTTGCTAAGGGTGACTGTACAACAATTCTCTGACCAGTCCGACACTCTGCCTTCAAATTAAGGAAAGGTATCAAGACTTTCTGGATCATCACCTGCTGTATCCGCAACGTCATAGTCGGATTGATATATCAACGAAATTGTTGTCGATGACGATATTATCGGTATCGGGATTTGTCGGCGTATTCACGTGGATTTTTGTTTGCACAAGCCATCGTCAAGGAACTGGCGCTCGTGTAAGGATTAGATCGATGTACTTGAGGTAGCTACGGTCTGACGGAAACTCCTAATTTCATCTTGTTCCACTCGAAGTTGTAGTTATCAAACAGGCTAATAACATGAAATAACTAGGGAAAGAAGGCGAAATCGCTACTCTATAATGCGTTTGTTGCATTATTGTGTGTAGTCGTCTAAAAATTGTCTTTGAAGAGAAACCACGAGTGAGATCTCTCTACCGGTCTTGTGACGTCTGTTGATTCTACTGATACCGGATACCGTTCACCGACTTTTGGAATTGGCTTTCTTTGCTTTAAAAACATTGACATTGATGTCATTTCATCGACAGTGCAACTGGATACAAGTAAATTAACAAATGGAACATATGTATTGATATTTCATCAGTGAATACGCAATAATGAACTGAATCTACGCATAATTTCCGATTGAAAACATTCCTGAATCTCGTCAATGGCATGGATTGGACTTTGCTAGTAACTTGACAAAGATATGTAAGATTTGATGCCGGATTGGGAATCGTCATCTTGGTATGACTTGTACGGCTTGGTTATCGCACCCAGATCGTGACGATATTGTGACATGTCGGCAGAAGTGCACTCGACAAGACATAGAAAGGTAGAAATTATGAACAATTGTACATGCTGTGAATTACTAGATTATTGGGTGAATAATGGGATGGAAATAATGCGGGTGTCGCCGCGTCAAGCAATATGCAGCATTTGTAGTTGTTCAGTATTTACCCCAAATGCATGCATCATATCAAAAACTGATTTTATATCTGGACAAGGCGCAAGTTCTGTTTGTCGTAGTATTTGTAGAACAAATAGTATCTTTAGGGAAACTGAATTAGTAGGGCCTATATATCAACTCTTGACATAAACCCACGGTTTGTAGTTGACGCATTTTCACAAAATACCCAGCTTCATTTAGAAGTTACTCCAAAACATTTTTTATTGCTGTATCTGTAACCAGTGGTTTTGAAATGTGTTCAATATACGTTCATTCCGATGATACAATTTTTTGTTTCACCGTATGATTTTAAATCAATTCATAAAATTGAGATGGACTTCAGTCTCGATTGTGAGGGCATGGAAATATGATCTTATTTGTGATTTTGTTTGCTCATTTTAAAGATGTTATAAGGAATAGTCGAATTATAGCTTTATACAGGTTTATATTTTGTTCTTAAACCTTGCATTGGCATACGACAACCCCTACCCACTTGGCCATGTATTTAAAATGCAAAATCATCAGGCATGTAGTGATGATGCAAAGAAAAATGAACATTGATGACAGGAAATGGGATAAGGAAGTTCTTTCGAAAGTGTGCAAAAATATACTCAATCATCACTAAAACATAGGAGACAGAAGACAGACCGCAGCGAACATGTGTGTTTAATGTTCAGGGAATATCGCAGGTAAATCAGTGCGTTGGCGAGAAACATGAAACGCGCCAGACACTGCTCTCTCGATCTCTCAATATATATGCTCCATGCATGTGGTGTGTAACATAACTTTTTTTCTTTCATCTGTCTCTTTCTTTTCAAATCGATCGGAAAATGTGGAATTGGTCCCGACAGTCACTGTTGACCCAGGCATCGGTGTAATTTGATTTGCAATTATTGTAGGGGGTGTAACATTGTAGAAGGTGAACCCCATACGATGACATGCTGATATCGACACCTTCCTCTCGCATGCTGCTATTCCCAAGGCCCGTTATGGCTGCGAGTAACCATGGAGCAACATGATGGCGTGTTGTTAAAGTCGCCAGTTAACAATTTTACATTCTAGAAGTCACGAGGTTACGTCGACGTTACAAATCCCTCGCCCCCCCCCTTATAAAATTTTCACAGGCTGTTGCGTGTAAGTCCCCCACACATGAAATTGGGTACAAGTTTTTCTTTCTATCCTTTTTGCATCCATACATGTTGCAGCTTGATGCATATCGCAATTTCAAACAAGCAAACGTGTTTAAACTTTCTTCTAAAATTAAATGGTCTATAACTTCCCAAGACGTCGTATGAAATGCAAGAACAGGCTGCAGGGCTCCGGTAGTACATGTAGGACTCCGACTCGAGACTGCATGTTTTCAAATTCTCATTTATGTGACTCGAATTCGCATGCCAGTGATTCCAACTACAAGTCATGACAGTTTATTATGTTTTGTTGTAAGTTTTAAGTATAAAATATAATTTCAAAATAATGTTGCATAATCCTGTTAATTACAAAACGATGGTATAACCATTGTTACTTGATTGTCGTATTTCATTAAGAATATGTCACGCAACAAAAAAAAAAAACACTTCTATTGCGGTGTTTTACAAATCCGTTGACATAATATTGTGTTTCATTTCTGACAATTTTCTTTTATCATATAATCCAATTTGCCAACAACAGAGAAGAAGGGATTGATAAATATCAGAAATATTAATATCTCACTCTTTATATACGATTCAGGGTAAAAAAGGTTTACATTTTCTTGAAAGGAACTTTATCGATGCACTCTCCTTTTTAGAAAGTTGTGTTCATCCTCCATCTCTCTTGCATTGGCGCAGCATCTACACAACCTTGCGTAGTCTGGATTCTAGGCGTTCCTATGATGCGAGGGCCTCGTTGAGCTGAAAGTTCACTTAATTGTGAAGGTTTGGGGCTGGCCAGCAGGATTTCAGTTTTCGCAATATCGTCTGCCAGCCAGAATAATCATCGCATACATTGGAGTACTGACTCTCACAACGGCAACAAAAATCGTAAAAAGTAAACAGGATTAAAAAGGAAGAAAACTTAGATTTGAAGTAAATATTTCTCTGTTCACCGACCACAGTGATGAATCTTACATGTAATGGGCACCGTGGTTGTCACATCAAGCAATGAACATTTAATGATTAGTTTGATTAGTAAACTAATGATATTATTTGTTTACACTTTTCCTTTTTCATCTTCAGCTTGCCGGACCAGCAGGAGGCTACGATGGGGGTCAGAAAATGTCGACTCAAAAAAGAAAAGTAAGTAAAGACGGATGTATATTACAATAAAGTGCATGTTCAAGATGTAAATATTGATACATTGCTTTCGATTTTTGCCTTTTTTACTTCTTCTTCTGGCTACTGCTGACCTCCTCCTCCCCCTCCTTCTCTTCCTTCTTCTCCTCCTCCTCCTCCTCCTTCTTCTTCTTCTTCTTGTTCTTCTTCTTGTTCTTGTTCTTCTTCTTCTCCTTCTTCTTCTTGTCCTTCTTCCTCTTCTATTCTTCTTTTTCTCCTTCTTGTCTTCTTCCATTATATTTCTCTGTCACTTTTTTGATCCGTATAATGCAAATTTTCAGATAGTTGTTACATATAGGGGATCTTGCCATATTTAAAACTACGATATCAATTATAGGGCAATCGGCATGCCTCTGAATAGGCTAATCTTCAGAAGTTCGGATCAACTGTCGGCTGGTATATTAATTCCTTCAACGAAATACATAACAAGGACTCATCAGATTAAGACGCCGGTTAGTGCCTCTTGCATATTTGTGTCACGTCTTGGACGAGGTCAAGTATACGGTGGACAAACGTATCTGGAGCATGGCATATTTATGGACAAGACCTCAAATGTTTTCTCCTCTTGTCCGACATCCAACGAAACGTTTATAGTAGTTCGAGGGGGTCGGACCCCCAGCACGCTCCCCGGGCTTTCCCCGTCAATCATCCCAAAGTTCTCTCAGTGAGTAACTCAGCCTCCAGTAGACGACCAAGGTGCTCGTTAAAGGGAGGCAATTGCACTGCCCACTACATTTCAAACTAAAAAAAAAATGACCACAATACTTTCAACGTTTACTTCCATTGATTGTAGACCGAACATTTTGAATAATAATATTTCCTTAAATGCAGTATTTCACGAGATTATATTGACCTGGGAACAGATGGGTGAAATACTGTAACGCATTTTCGAAAGGTTGCACAAGTAAACAAAATCATCCGAGTTATGAAAGATATTGTTCCCACTCTCAGCAACAAAATGAATTGACAGATGTTTTATGTTATACAATTCAAACAAAAATAAGCAGACGAATCTCTTTTTCAGCAAAAGTTGTTAACTTTATTGAACCGTTAATACATGCTTAGTTTTTCATTTTCGGGCTTTCAAGTGCCTCCAGCAGAGTTCTGTTTTTATATTTTCGTTTGACTGCATTGACTCGTTAGTAATAATGGTCGTTGGGTGGTCCTTGAGTCAATAATAAAGCCGAAAACATATAAATTATGCACACCAACGGAATCTGTCAGTAAAACCATGAGATTGGAATACGCCGTTGTCCAATGTTTCCTTCTCCTTCACCCCTCATCCTTTTTCCTTCTTTCTCTTCTTCTTTTCTTCGTTTTCTTCTTCCTTCTCCTCTTCCTATCCGCCTCCTCTTCCTCCTCCTAATCCCCTTCCTCTTCATTCTTCCTCCTCCTATTCCTCCGTCGTTCTCCTCTTCCTTCTCCTCCTACTCCCATCATGTCTGACAGCGCGTTATGAAATTCTCATTCGCCTTCTTTGTGTATTTGGTTACAATGCCACTTTTACCCTTTTCTTTTAGTGTTTTTCTGAGGGCTAAAAATAATTGGTAAGAACGGATTTTTTTTAGTATAGATTCATTTATAATATATGATACAGGTCACTTTGCTATATCCCAGTAATTTAAGTTGATACTGTAAGAATGTTTGTTCACTTTGCTATATCCCAGTAATTTAAGTTGATACTGTAAGAATGTTTGTAAACTAAAATGAAAAAAAAAATCACTTGTCATGAAATCTTTCGAAGCAGGACTTGCTATAATTTTCATCAAAGTGTATGAAACTTTCATAAACATCAATTTGAGTGATGATCCGAAGGTCAAGAGTGTATTTCCTCGTAGCAAGCAGATTTTCTTCTTGTCAGAGCCTCGTGGGTATCTTTGTATACTACCAACGAAAACATGACTCGGCCCCACGCGGACAATCCGGGGGACATCGGTAATACTACCCGTGTCGCGACCCGCTTGAACCCGACGGCCATCACCATTCATAAAATTCGGTCGGCAATCTTCATGTGGGGCGCATACCTCTCGGCCTATAATATCTTCATATCTAAAAATGGTTAAACGAACTACAAAACATAAATCCTGGCCAATTTGAAACTAAACTGATTGGTATAGCATGATAAATGATTTACAAGTTAGTTTTGATCGATTTACAGTCAAGAAAAAAAAATGAATTGCACTGCCCTGCCCCAATAAAGAGAAAGCATTTTAAATGACTCCAAGTTGGACAAGATACTCAAAGCATACTGAAGAAGTGCAGACATATATCAATAGGAGTAAGATTAGGGTTAAAGACACTATATAACACTGTGGAAGACCCGTGTAAAAAATTGTCGAACTTTGCTATCTGACATATCTGACAGTGTTTGAATGGACAAATAAATACCCTACTAGAACACAAATGTTTGGACAGGATTATGTGCAGATATAGGAAATTCTGCTACACAGCAGTCTATGGGGGAAAGCTTGAATGGTCTCGCAATGATTTTCACTTTTTAAAAGCACTTAATGATCGCTTTAAACTGCAATTATAAGACCTTATCAGAGACACTGGTAGCATGGGGAATCATATAGCTCAGATTTTTTAAACTGGAAACATTGTTATAAAATGCCTTTAATTGCGATTTGGGTGAATCCCAACCCTAACCGTAATCCTAGGGTGTGTACTTCAACATTAATTATCTGTAGCTCACCGCTGCAGCTGCCGGGGGCAGCTGGCCATCAGTAATCCTTTAAACGACCACATGCGATAAAACAAATTTAAACAACATGTAACTAAATTATCCAACAAATATACCATCAGACAGCCCCACCAAGTAAAGGTTTGAACATAAACATTAAAATTTGATGTAGTTCTGTCACGTGGATCATGAACTGGCGCCATTTATGACGTAATGAGTCTGCCTAAAAAAAAGCTTGACCTCGTTACAATTTAAGTTATGTCGTTCTATAAATTATAATCATTTAGTGTGAAGCTTTCTTCCATCGTATTCACGCGTGGAGAAATATTGTGGAGCATTTTTTTCTACAAATTTCATTATATATCTTATTCATCGATTTTGTATTGGTCCTTATTATCCCAATTTCTTTCGTTCTCTTTTTCAGCGTGATAAGGCTCAGGAGCAGCTTCGAACTCGAATGCGACAACGGATAAATGGTAAGCGGGGGTCAAATCCCATTTTCTGCCATCATCATCGTCATCATCATTATTACTATTATCATCATCAACAACAACATCATCATGATATCATCAACAAAATTAATTTATTCATCAATATTTAATGTTCGTTTTTCGCAGGCTGTGGGGTTGGACGATTAATTTCCCAAATATAATGTTGTCCTTTTCCAAGCTTTCGTGTCTTTGTAGCATCTATACACTCACATGTCTTTTGCCATTGTTTCTTTTCAACTCTTGTGAGGTCTGTCACGTAACGAGAGGTTGAGAGGCTTCTCTATTAAATTGCTTTCATCCTTCCTGGCTACATGTCCATGCTTCCTCGTACCATGTTTCCAGCGGCGTAACAGGTGCCTGTTATCAAGGGGGGGGGGGGTAGCCAAAAATTTTCTGGTAACTAAGTCCTAAGCTAAGCGGGTGTTCATCCGCGGCCAAATCCTAGGTCCAAAATGTTTCCTGGTTAGCCCAGCCGCCGAAAAGTTGCTCAGCCGGGGGGGGGGGGGGGGCGTGTGCCCCCTGTCACCTGGCTGTTACGCCACTGTCTGTTTCTCCTCTGCGACTGCTGACATACATCATGCGAACGTTTAAGTAGTTCTTTTTCATAAAACGATTTTAAAAGGAATATATCAATATCAAAAACAGGAAATTGTCACCAATTGAAATTTTTTGATTACTTTTTTTTTTAACTTAAAGTGCCAATTTTCATGCTCATGTTTTATTCCTCATCTAGGATCTGGCTCGTCATCTACATTACTACACGCAAGGCGACACTCTTCATTGCATGATGGGAGTAGGGATAATGGTCTTTCACCAAACATCAATCATTCGTCCACGGAGAGCAGGCAGAATAGCGTCCAACCTAACAACTATTGGTAAGATCCATGAACAAAAGTTTGGAGGAAGCATGGTGTACAATAGTTTGATTTTATAACGGGCTGTAAAATATGGAAATTTGAACGCGTTTTCAACATGTTATGCGGGTTAAAGGCAGGGCGTCTCCTTTGCATGCCTTAAAATTAACATTGAACAAATACTCTGGTTACTGGTATATAGAAGATAATAACATCTAAGAACCCTTGGCAAAGTGTAGGTGCTATAGAAACTCAGTTTTAGTGGAATTATAGTGACCGTTACACTTGATTTGAATTATTGTCTCCTAGAGACAAACATTTCTAGCATAGAACATACACTAAACGGTACAGATTTTTTGCGCATTTTTCAAATTGTAGGTAATTACTGATCTTCAGATTTCACGAACGTGTCCTTCATTAATAGCCTAATGACATGAGTAATGTTTTACTGTGTTTGCGGAGGGTTGCAAATAAATAAGTGCAGTATATCTATATATCATCGGGTTACGTATTGCGTATAGACAGGGTCGGTTCGAGAACGTGAATCGTGCCATAGTTTGGGAGATGGGGCTTCTAGATCACAACAAAAGATGACGAAATAGAGAAATACATATATGACGATACTCATCTTTGTTTTACTCTGGGAATCCCCCGAGCTGTGAGGGACGAAGCGATGTCTCGTTCTCAAAACGGAACAGGTCTATATTGCAACAAACTAATCTGTTTGTACTGTAAAGGGAGCTTTATGCAGGTTGTTCAACATGTTTGTGAACTATTTGTCCCTTGTGACAGCTGTTAAGAAGGCTGTTTTATTCGATATATAATTATGAATTACAGGAGGAATTTCATTGGTGAAAAAGACACTGTGCATATATGACATAACTTTCAATCTCGTTCTGGTATTGTTCACATAATCTGTAGTCTTTCTATGAACATACTTGAAAAAAAGATAATGTAGTAATGATGCACTTGTTGTGAATGTCCATTACAGGCGGAGTCAACAGGACCGCTACACCGCCCTATCCCAAATCCAGAGCGGCCGCAGTCCACGTATCAGCAAGAATCAGACGGTTCCTCTTCAGGAGCTGGTCGATCGGGTCTTACATCGGAAGGAACAAAACTTTGGTCTAGGGTCGAAAAGCTCACCCATGACGATAAGGTAATGTGATGTAGTCTATGAAGGAGTTGCAACGTGTAAGTTTACAGTCTGTAAAGGAGGAGGGAGATGGTTCTTAAATTGTTCCCAATTGTCACAACTGTGACACCCTTTTGGTGCTTATTAGCACCATTTAATTCAGTAAAATGGGTCTTAGCACCATCCTGTCTTGATTGGTTTTACGGTACTAAAAATTATGTAACCCAAATAGTGTGCAAAATTGTGCCACAGTGACCAGGTGACGAAATAGTTAAAATGTAACATTTTTTTAAAGAACCCCTTTTTTTTAGAGTGTGCACTATTAGTAATTTATTCATTTGTTAAGATAATTAACTAAAATATGTAAATATAGAAATATATATTATGACTTAATGGCGGAATACAATTATTGATTTAATAACTAATAGTTTGGGTCTCGACGCGGGATAAATACTAAACTAAGTGCTTTAATGAGCCGCTGTGAAAAAAACCTAGTTTGCAGAGGTGCTGTGACAAGATTGGTAAGGCACGTGCCTGACAATCTAGAGGTATGGAGTTCGAGTCCGCCCGGCATTAATGTCCTTCAGCAAGACATTTTTTAATCTGCTTTGCTGCTCTCCACCCAGGTGTATAAATGGGTACCCGGTAGGAATTGAATGAGTGCGCCTATTGTGGCTGCCAAGTCTTGACTGATCTCCGTTTGGAGTGGACAGGTGTCTGATAGACTTACAAGCATCCGATGACCGGGGTAATAGTAGTGTAAAGCGCTTAGAGATGATATATTTCATATTAGGCGCTATATAAATCGAAACTATTATTATTATTATTATTAGTGTTTATCCAGCGTCGAGAGCCAAACTATTAATTATTAATCTTGGACGGTGCGCAAAAATAATCTATTCAATTATTGAATTCATTACTAAACAAAAAAAATGTCTAGCAATCCCGTTCCCTCGAATAGTCGAATGACTACTTCAGTACTTTTCAAGCTCATGAACTGATCATAATAGAAGTCATTATAAATTGTTTGACATGCATTCAATTTATGTCGTAAAATCGACCCGTACAGGGAAAAAAGGTTATAAGCATGTCTCGTTGAGATCAGTGTCATACTGAAAATCAAACTTACGCATATGCAATTGAAAGGAATTGTGCTGGCGTCATATCCGAATAAACTATTAATCCCTGTCCAATATTTTAATTGACGATCGACCAGAAGAGTCAGTGTATTTTACGTTTAGAATGATAGGCCAAACTTTAAAAGAAATGCATTACTTTCCATTTTTTCAAAGAGTCTCAAACTTCCACAAATACATTTTGTCTCTGTTTATAGCATATAATTAAAACAAATTATAAAAAAAAAAATTAGAGACATAACTAGTCCTTTGAAATAATTTATTGTCATCTAAATTTTTTTTTTCGTCTTCAAGAGAATAATTTGACGTCTTATGAATTTTGATGTTTTTATTACACAGGGCGTATAAACCACCTGTAGCTCCGTATGCAATACAGCAGCAGTCTGTTATCAAGTAAGTTTGTACATAATGCGATTCAATATGTTCGGGTATTATCTAATACATTTGGAACTGCAAGGACTAAAGGCACTACTTATCACAATTATGTTTCTATGTCCCCAAATATAGTTTTCTGTAACTTTCGACAGTATACCATGCGTGGAAGCATAACATTAAATTATTACATTCGAGAAAGATTATATCAACACATCACTTTCCTAAAATTGAATAATTTAAAATTTAATTATACTTCACGTCATGCTATTTTACAAAAATGTTAAGTCTGATAGCATACTACATGTATAATTCAGCAACCCTATATAATCTACTGGTATACATAATTAAGTAGTCTAATCAGTTAAAAGATAGCACAATGTTAATTTAAGAGGAGAAAATGATGAATGGTGAAATGTTGACGCCAGCAGGGTCTGTAATAGGTACCCCCATTACCGTAAAAAATCCTCAGTCAAATGGAGGTGATTGCTTTATTTGAAGTGTATTACTTCACCTGTTTTGCAGGAAAATGGTCGTCATGCAACCTATACAGAGACGGAAGCCGGAAGACAAAGGTCCCTTCGTCTTGGTTCTTCAACGCAACGAGAGTGGCAAGACTAACAGTGAGACTCGAGGTAAACGGAGAAGCAAATCCCGAGTGAGCGTCGAGTCTGATGGCGCAAATCAACAAGGTACAGATTCCTTCGCCGTCAGTCCCAGGGACCTGCCGCCAGTTAAGACCTCCAAAACAGCAGCGCAATCAGAATTTGAACTAAAAACATGGCGACCCGCCCTGGACAAAGTGCATCAGCCAGCAGTGCTTCCCGAGGCGGAGGACCGTTCGGTCACCAACTATCGTCTGCAGCTGCAACAAGCCAACAAACTTGCGGAATCTCGTTTTGAGTTTCACCATCCGGTCCCCTCTACGCAAACAGTGGAAGAAATAACTATGCAAAGTTTGAATCCCTTACCGCCGATTCAGACGATGTTCCAGGACGAATCGATGGAAAATGAAACATCGGACAAATTTACGTCGTCAGTGCCGGACGGTGAAGCTGTCGGGAATACTGCATTGGAAAATGACGAAATGAGTTCGGGAGAGCAACAAACAGACAATGTGTCGAAGCCAGTAGTTGTAGGTGCCGAGAGAACGACTTCTAAAACTGATATCATAAATATGAAAAAGGCACGTAGGGAGGCAAAACATCAAAAGAAACCCGGCGAAGAACTTACCCTATTGCGAACGCGAAAGCGATTCACAAACAAAACGAAACAATTTAAAAACGATCTGCAGAGAGCGCGGCAATTGTCGGCCATCCAAGAAGATCGGTCTTCATTGGGAAGTGGTCACTTGAGTCGGCTGTCTGCTGAGAGGACGAGTGTGTCTTCTTCATCGACCATGTCATCTCTAAACCAAATCGATGAAACAAAGGTCAGTAACGACTCGGTGACTTCTGAAACCCCGTCCTCTGTTGAGGCCGATCAAAGCAATAGTGGGGAAGTCAAAGACATACCTAACACCTCCTCCGGTCAAACCACCTCTCAGATGCCTCAAGTTCCGCCTTCCACACCAGCAGCGAATCGAAATCAAGAAAGTAGCGATGCTATTTCACAAGATGAATCCATAGATAGGAAACCTGAGGATTCGGCCTCGTCAGATGAGGAAAGCACCATGGACGAGGGAGAACCGGAGGGAGAACCAGTCATCGGTGATGAGGACCTTCTATCATCGGGTGAAGACCTTCCCTCATCAGGGGAAGATGACCTCAAAGAAACTACGCAGCCTATGGTCATCCAGGGTGATGACATTATTGAGGGTATGACGTGGGTTGAAGGAGAGATTCCATTACGTGAGAACAGTCTAACGCACCAAGAACCAACGGTAGAGCACGGCAGGTGACACAACGCTCGCACAACATGAACTTCGGACTGAAATAAATCGAAATGAATAACTACTGTCAAATGTTTTGTCTAAATAGACATGGTGGTTAGATTTGAAGTTTACGTTTTCCAGCAATTCATCTCAAACTAGAAATGTAGCACACGGGGAAAAGAGAAGGACGCTTGTTTAACTACAGCCATTGTCGATTACTTATTACTGTTTTATGTTGAAACATCCCGCACAATGAAGTCAAAATGATGTTCACCAGTGTGTGATCACGAGTTTTCATATTACTTGGTAATCGCATACGTAGTATGGATTCCAAATAAAACATCAAATATTTTTAAACTTGACTGCAGTGAATGAGATGTGATTATGACTAATGCACATAAATTATATCAACTTCATTATGAGCTTCGTGATTTTGCTGCTATGATTTTTTATGAATGTATTTCATTATTCGTTCCTTAAGGACCTGTTTCATAAAGTGTAAGGATTAATACGTTTGCTATACATATAAGTGATACATGTCGAGTTAAAAAAAAATATGGCATGATTACCGGTTAATTGAGCCGAAAGTTCATAGAGTCGAAGGTTCATCTATGAATTACATTCCATGTGAATCGAACTAATGGACCGTTGTGTGGACTCTTCATCTCTTAACATGTAACCACCGAAATATAACACAGAAGAGATTATTCATTTTTTCATTGAAAATAAAGTGATGTCATAAAAACAATTGTTAATTATTTACCTCATATATACCATATAAAACAGTTCTTGCCCTGGGGACATCTTAGTTTATCCCAGCACAGCATTCTCTTTTTGTTCTTACATTTCATCTAAAATGTTAAATTATTTCATCTAAAGTATGTTGAAAAGGAGTGTTTTATTTTTTGAGACATTACCAATATTACCTTGTTTACATTATCATTAAATATCCATTCATAATTCAGTCTGTAGATAGATTCTGTATATATATTGTGTTACAGAAAAGCTTGATATTATTCTTTGGTGGAGGACTAACTCAGTTTCACAAAGAATGTATTATCCAAGGTGATCACATGTATTGTAGGAGGCAGAGACATAATCTATAGAAACAAAAAAGTGGAACATTCGGTCTTTTAATGGATGAATTTAGATTGAAAAATTTTAGATGTTGAGTTAATTAATTTCTAGTAAGTGTCACTCCTTGAAATGAATATCGGCGAATTCCACACTTTATGTAGTGACAAATCAGTGAATTTAATTCTGTCGGGTGACACAATTAGTGAATTCCACACTGTGTGGAGTAGAAATCGGTGACTTTCCCTCTGTATAAAATGATAATCAATCAATTTTACTCGGAGTGACCGACTTCAAAGCCCATTTCATAAATCGAAAAAGTGTCTATCAGTTAATCCATTATGACAGCAATTTATTGGTATTTAATGAGGAATAAAATTTACTCGATTTTCCGTCCTGAATTCGATCCTAAAGAGGGGAAATGTTCCTCTTTTGTCGTTAGAGTGTGCTATATGATACATCGCACTGCCCCGCGATATCCCGAGCCCAGTGCCTTTCAAGCTGTTCCGTCCAGTCATTCCAGTGCAGTAAGTGGGAAGATCAGTGTTCCGGTGACACGACATTTACTCCGACGACATTTGCTCATGTAGGGATTGAAATCTCTGAAGACAAAGAGCTAGGGTTTCCCTGACTTTTTGGTTCAGGTATAGGATGAGGATAAGGATTAGGGTTAGGGTAAGGGTTAGGCTCATGGTCAGGGTTGGAATCTGGTTTTGGTACCGGAGCATGTGTCGCCGGAGCGTGTGTCTGTGTCATGCAGTTTTTGATCCACCGTCGCCTTCTCCGTTAGCTATGTGATTCCCTTTAATCTTCACGATGTGTTTCCAATCATTGCAATATGATATTCTAATATTTTATCTATCGCCAAATATAATAAAACACGTGCAAATCGACATGTTGGACTTCAGTTGTATAGTGTCATTTATTTCATATAAAACATCTAGTAAAAGTTCCAAAGATAAT
Organism: Eucidaris tribuloides; assembly: GCA_001188425.1. Taxonomy (NCBI): domain Eukaryota; kingdom Metazoa; phylum Echinodermata; class Echinoidea; order Cidaroida; family Cidaridae; genus Eucidaris; species Eucidaris tribuloides. The sequence continues at coordinate 98,761 of JZLH01S0266424.1, forward strand.
TATATTTCCATGTATAATTCCCATTCACAACATATTTACACTTCTTGAACATGCAGTCAACATAACTTTGATACAACTATTAGTATACCTATTACAAATGTCCTAATACTATAGCCGATAATGTACCACATGATTTATCAATTACTCGAACGAAATTAATCTGCTACACGGTTACTGGTTTAAAATTAACTCTTAACGTGCCTAAGTCGCAAACATGCACCACACAATACACACAATGTCTATAGAGCTGTAATTTCTCTGGCATGTTAAGAGATGAAACTTCGCATGGAACTACTGGTGGGAGACAGGGTGCTACAAGTGCCAGGCGCGGTTCTACGGGGGGGCTTTGGGGGGGGGGGGCTCAAGCCCCCC
>JZLH01S0266469.1:483-11908 GCA_001188425.1 Eucidaris tribuloides
CACCCATAATCCGGGGGACCCCGAGATTTTCGACTATATTTTATATTTATAGCATCTAAAGGAGTTTAAAAAGGCTTTAAGGTCATGTCCGGGTGGGGGGACCCCCGACATTTTCAGCTATATTTTTAACATGTATAGCTCCAATAGGGTTAAAACGTTTATATTGAGCTATACCTCATCTGAAAGAGCAGAGAGGTCTGCTCTTTCAGATGAGGTATAACACATGTAACCTTAAAGCCTTGTTAACCCTTTGGATGCTATAATATAAGATATAGTTATATAGTTAATATAGTTATATAAATTATAGTTAATATAGTTATATACATGTATATACATGTATAATAAAAAAAAAACTAGAGACATTCAGAATCTATTATTACAGGGATATGACTTTGGGGCATAAAGCTTTCAAATAACAAAAAATTCTCAAAACTAAACTTCGGCTTTAAGAAAAAAAATCAAGGCTTCATTTACATACCTTATCAGAGAAACTTACAAAATGTAGGATTATGTAGTTCAGATGATTAAAACCGTGATTACCGTTAAATTATGGTTTTGAAACACTCAAATTGTGCAAAGTAACGGATCACACAAATATACATGTTCAACAAAGCGTTGTAGGTGAAATCAATTTTCATGCAATTAATCCCTCCCCCCCCCCCGTTCCTCCTCGATCAAAATAGGTGAGAGGTCGTACGATTGTGATCTTTCCATCCTTTATAAGAGGCCTATACTCATCACACATGGTTCAAGTATAGATGATATACGAATAAATCATGATCAAAGCTTGAAGGGAAATGAAATTGATTGGGATCAGACCTAAATTTAGGTCAGAATGACACTGGAACCAGATATAATCATTGAAGGTTTCTTCTGTGAAAAGCAAACCCAAATATTTTTTGTTGAACAATTACTGTCCGAAATTGATGTGACACTCAAAGATTTTGTACGGTCTGTTTGGGCTCAATTTCTATCATGGTCAGTTTGATACCAGGAAATGAAAGCTTGTTTCTCCCTAGTAAACAAATTCAAGACAAATCCTTCCAAACTTGATAAACACATTTTTTTCAGTGTATACATCGGAACATGTTTTCACGGATTTGATTTATCCACTTATCAATGTCATTGGTCGTTAACACGTCCAAAACCCACGTCAGTAAAGTTGACAATAGTGCGGAGTGGTTACACGAAATGACAATATGTAATCACTGACTGAATTATTAAACAATACAGATTTCAACAAGAAAGTTCAGCCTAATTAGAACTTAAAGGGCATTGACATATTAGGAGTAATAAATGCCACTAAAACCAAACTGATTGACAGATATACCAGTCTATACACCAGGTAGAGTGCATCTACTGGCTGGAAGGATCTGTCTTGAAGCATTACCACACCCAGATTGAATTTTTCTCAAGTCCCGAGAGAAATTAATGCCATAGAAAGCGGGTACACAACAAATTTGTCAGTCACAGTGCATTCTGATAATAGTAAAATGAGTCGACTTTTGACTACAAAGTTTTCACAATAGAATCCTTGCATAGCTTACTTGAGCCTAGAATAGTTTTACCGTAAGTTGAGGACTATCCCCATAATGTCATTTACCTTTAACTTAGTAGAACTATTCGGCACGAGGTAATTACAAACACACACACACGCACGCAGATGCACGCACACACACAAACACACACACACTTTTTTCCAATTCGTACAAAAAACACTAGAAACAAAGTCTATCAAACACTATTTTTTCCAATATTTGGTCATTTAATCTTATGCACAAGATTTTGATATATATTCGTATATATTCCGTATTTACACAGAGTTCGGCCTCATGTATATAGATATAACATGTATACAGTAAGGCACAGTAAGTGTTTACATGCACATAATTACTAGTACTCTAGAACACATGGAATGCCACTTTAAATGTCATTTACGTCAAAATTTAACTTCTGATTTATTTCATTATATATACAGGCATATTTCTACACTCATATTTCACTGCACTATGTTTTTTTTTACATTATTTTCAAACTGACTAAAAAAACGCTACATCCTTTTTTTGGTCATAAAAAATAAAATAGATTAGCACGCCAAGAAGTATTCACATCACGTCTTGATGAGTGGTTTGATAAAAATAGAATATTTTGCATTGTTACATACACTCTGATTTCATTTATTTTATGAATATACTACTACAAACAAGCACATTCATGATTTGTGTGCATGTGAAGTTATTAACCCTGGGCCTACATATATCTCCCCATATGCTAAATTACAAAGAGATACAATATTCAAATTCAAAATGAATTATCTAAAGATTTGGCAATTGAGTCTTACCAGTTAAAATTGAGTTAACTCTGGTTTCAAATCAAAATCTTTTATTCTACTTTAGTGGGCAGATGAATTAAATATTACATGAAATCAGGCAATTGGATTCCTAGATGTTCAGACATCTAATTACAAAAGTCTTTAAACTAAGAAAAATAATCAAGATGTAGCGGTAGGGATGAATTCGTATAATGACCTTGATTTTTCGGTGGAATTGTATTTTGAGGAGTATATACAATTTTTTTCCTCCATAAGTTAGGAGAGAACTTCATGTTTACGCAACTGCAAAAGCAAATTTTGTGTAATTTTCAGCAGTTTTTTTTTAAATTGATTTGATACAAATAACATCTTTCACTGTCTTTTAAAAACACAAGTATGATTATTGAATAGATACTTGTAATCATTATTTCAGCTGTTAAAAACTTCCTCGTAAACAACGTGTTTACCCTTCTCGCTAGATGCAACCTCTATAACTTTCAACACACTACCTGTATGCCATGATTAAGTGATACTGTTTTCGACCTTGCATATCTGATGTCTGTTTGTTACAACTCAGTATTAACACTTTGGGTGCTGGGTAAAAGTCCAGTCGTGTTTAAAAGTCTGAAACTAAACTGTTTTCTAATTATATCCCTAACATACCCCCAAAGTATATTTTTACCAAAAATTCACATGTTACCCACACAGGTCTTTGGTACACCTTTAGTTGATTCATTGTTTCTTCACTTCAGGAAAAATATCAGTTGTGGTTAAAGGGAAAGTCCATCATGACGTCAAGTTGGTTTTAATAAAAGCAGAAAATAAGTTTGACGACAATCCACCAAAGAATAACTGAGTTATGGAATTACAAAGTTTTGATTTTATGACGTCACATGTGAGCAGCTCCCCATATGTCATGTAATATGAATTCCATAAATTGCCATTTTTAATGGTTAAAGGTAAATGACATGATTGGGGGTAGTCCTCAACTTGGGCTGAAACGACTCTAGAATCAAGTAAACTATGCAAGAATTATCGTGTGAAAATCTTGTAGTCAAACGTTGACTCATTCTAGAATAACTAATGTCTATTGTCCCTCGTGGCAGGCAAACCTGCTCTATGGGTCTTATTTGTATCATGCCCGGAAAAAAATAAAATACCAGTATGTTCATGCTTGATTCTCCTTAAACAAATTACAGACAAATCCTTCCAGCTGGGAGATCCACTCCAGCTAGTGTGTAGTTGGTATACATTTCAACTCATTTGGTTCTTGAGGCATTTTCAAGTGTTCCCAATCATGTCACTAACCTTTAAAGTGATAGGCTAACATTGTGGAGCTTCAATTTAAAAAAACTGTCAAATTTTGACATCTGAACTACATAGTAGTGTTCATATGGACAAATACCCTAGAATATAAAAAGTTCGGAAAGTTACACTGCCAATGGCAAGTTATGCATGAATAAACAATTAAAACTCGGGGCGAGTTTGAATAGTCTACGTGTACACACAGTAAGTCTATGGGAGAAAATTGGCAGGTGAATCCGATCAACTTATGATTTTCACATTTTTAAAGCACTAAATAATCATTTTGAAATACAATTTTTTCAGGGCATCATTTTTAGACCTTGACAAAGACAATGGTAGCATGGGGAATCATGTAGCTCAGATTTTTTTAACAGTGGTAAATGTTAGCCAATACCTTTAACACTACACTGGAAAAAATGTGACAATTTCATAAACAGACAAGGCTCATCCATAGTCATAACAGATATGTATCTCATACAACCAGTTTATACTATACAGAATACAAACAACATATTTGGAAGTCTACTCTCAATTCCTGGGATTTTTTTCTCAATCAAACCTTATTTTTCTTCTCCACAAATGCATACAGGTTATCTTGATATGGCATCTTAAAATCACAATTATGTCACAAAGTTGTAAAATAAAGATTTTTCCCTCTCTAAAACACAATACTTTTCCTTTGCGGGTACAGTTTCTGCGCTAAGCACATGAATGTAACAAAACAATTTGAGTTTTACTTGGTCTTGTTCTACATTCAATCTCTTGCTTTAAGCAAGGAAGCTTGAATACATACACAGAGAGTTCAAGATTACTGCAAATTACTGTCAGCAAATCACACATTACAAAAACATCAGAGTAACATACTAAAATCTCTGGTGTAATTTGAAAGATGATTGATAATTCACGCTAATACAATCAATACTACCAGAATCTCAGAATACCCCTCTTCTCAATTCTATGCACTCTGTTTCTCTATTCAGTGGAATCCCATTATAAAGAACTCTGATCTAACAGAATCTCATTAACGAGCAATTTTTCCATTCCCTAACATTTGTTATTTTATTTTATTATTGTTGCTACCATAATATAACAAAAAAGTGGATTTAACAAATTGTTCTCATTTTAATGACTTTGTTATGAGAGACTACTGAACTACACATCATAAATGTCAAAATTATAATTATATCATAGGACATAGCATAAAATACACTTGAGAATAAAAAGGAAGAAAAAAAAACTCTCCTTAACCAGTATTACATTACAAAACAATCTAACACTTGCATAGCAATATATCATATACTTTATGTAATGTTTTGTGTATGAATGTGGGTGCACAATTGGTTCTGTGTGTGTTTGTGTGTGCATGTTTATCGAAATCACAGGCATAACATGCATTTTAACCACATTAAACACGACTATACACATGAAAAATGGAAGCTTCATGCTACGAAAACTCACAACTAAGCAGGACACATATATGAATGAAGCTGATACTGGCCTTCTTCAATAGCTGGAAACTAGAAATCATTTGGAGACAGAAAAAAGCTGCATTGCTTACAAGATATTGCATAGTTACAGCATTACCAGTTCATCATACTCTGGCTGACGATGTACAAATTGTTTCAAATATCACAGTCGTTTACTTTGTTACATTTACTCTCAATTTTTATGATACTATGGCTGACTTCTCACTGCTTACTAAATATCAACAGTATGGCCACTCCTAATGCTGCACAGATTCTTATGAAAAGGATAATGTACTTTAAAAAAAGAAGACATTTCAAATACTCATCTGCAATTCTGTTAAAACTTAAAGTTGTACACAAATGATTTCAATCGATTCAGATCAGGTGAATGTTCATGTCTTGATTCTTTGTTTTTAAAAAAAATGGTACTGGTGCTTTTTTCATACATTTTCGTAAGTTGACAAGTATAAATTAGTTGTATCGCTACAATCACGGCTATCAACTTGCAGTCATTTCAAGTACAGACATGCTTCTTTTTTGACATTGATACCAACATATGTTCAGTTTCACTTTCATTATCTGGATGGGGGGAAGTCCTTTAGACCGAGGGTCCTACAGACCGATTTTCCATTAACGGTAAGGATCCAATAGACCAGGGGTCCAATAGACTGATTATCAAAAAGGGTCCAATAGACCAATTTTCAAAAAGGGTCCGATAGACTGATTAGTGGTAAGGGTCCATAGACCAATTATGGAAAAGGATCCAATAGACCCTTTTTGGACCCTTTTTCATATGGACCCTTTTTGTAAATGGGTTTTTGGACCCTTTTTGATAATCAACCCATCAGACTCATTCTATAATCACTCTATCAGACCCTCAGTCTATAGAACCCTACCATTAATCAGTAGTTCAGACCCTCGGTTGAAAGATGGTCTACCCACCTCTTTTGATAATAGGTCTATCGGACCCTCAATATATCCGACTGTAACCTGCTACATGAAACATACAAACCATGAAAAGAAAAACATGGGAAGAACTGTGGGCTTGGCTGAGATAAACTGCGAATTAATTCAATGGAATTACTACCATACTGCACTGACTAGAATACATAAATATAATGCCCAGAGTATTATAAAACTTCCCGAAAAAAAACCCACAAAACTTTTCACTTACATACGGACAACAAATTCATTATAATTTCTAGTATTTGTGGGCCTATTTGCGGATTTCACAGGAAATACTTTCTTGTACCTCTTATACATAATTACTTCATATTTATTCACTGCCACATTTCAAATGATGACATGTACATGTAGTATTATAGAATAATATAGAGCTCACAATGAAATACATGTATCATCATGGCAGTACTATTTCTGCTATTGGATATTCATATATCCACACAGAATAATAATATACTGTATATCATATCATGTAATACATGTATAACTCAAATCTAACATAACATTAAGTTAGTAACAAACATGAATAACATGGTGGCACAATATATCTGACACAATCAAATGCTGCAGTGATATAATTGTAGCCTCAAATTAAAATTTTTATCAACCTCATAATGGAACTTTCTCAAAAAGATCACATAACACTAATAATTAGAAGAAGAATCCCCAAAAGTGTCATTATCTATAAAGCCAGGGCATAGCAGATTTTCTTCTAAAATGGGGCATGCCTGAACTCAATATGTACAATTAGAATTTTAATACATATATAAAGAAAAGCATGTAAACAATCTACAAATATTACACACATGAGCGTATTGCCCGCTGGAAACGAAAAGTGAATAAGAAAACAAACTAAAATATGACAATTCAGTATCTATACAAACTTCAGAATAAAACTGGTAAAATATCCACATGTTACAGAACACATAATTTTTTAGATAAACATCATTTCAACACATGATTTTGAATCGTGCATACATACATTTCTAAAACACAAACTATCGTTATGCTTTTGAAGCATACTATTTCTTTGTCAGTGGTCAACACAGAGCATTGTCTTATCACAAAGGGAAAAGGTAAAACAATAAATAAAAATAAATAAACAAAAATTACATCACATCACATTTCTACTACTGCAAAAATAACCAAGCAATTATGCTTGTCACATGGACAACTTCTAAATTTTCACCCATCAAAATAAAAAAAACAGGGAAGCATCCTTCCAGCATTAAATAGACCATTATCCCTCTCAAAATGTAAACTTTATGAGTGATATTCTCAGAGTGGTACTTCAATTAACCCACTCGCTACGGGAACCGGATGTGTCCAGGGTAGACTCTACAAGATTTTCAGAAACTCAGAGGCAATTGGTTAAAAAACTTGACTGCAGTTGGTAGTATGCCTCCAACCATCCTCCCCCTTCTCCACCTAAACAAATGAATGACCACTCACTCAAATGAAATTGAATATTATTGGTAATGACCTTTGACCTTTATAAGCAGCAGAAGTGATTTACTACCTATTCGTTAGCTGCCTATTGAAACTATACCAATATTGGATACTACAAGTAGTAGCATATAATATACCTGAAAAGAATAGGCAATTCAAGCAAAGTTCATTGGCCTTTGACCATTGACCTTTAACTTGATCATGTGACAGAACTGCTTGAGTATCACTAATTTTGCTACTAAGGAACATCACCACTGAACACTCTTTGCTGTACATATCTGAAAGTATCCCCAAAAAGTAAAAGCTCAGGAACCTTTGACCTTTAACCTTAAAGGTAAATGACATGATTGGGGGTAGTCCTCAACTTGGGCTGAAACTACTCTAGAATCAAGTAAATTATGCATGGATTATCCTGTGAAAATCTTGTAGTCAAATGTTGACTCATTCTAAAATAACTAATGTCAATATCACTCGAAGCAGGCAATCCTTCAGTGTGGCTCTCTATGGGTCTTATTTTTATTGTGCCCTGATAGAATTAATGTTCATGCTTGATTCTCCTTAAGTAAACAAATTAGAGAAAAATCCTTCCAGCTGGGAGATCTACTCCAGCTAGTGTATAGTTGGTATGTATTGCAACTGATTTGGTTCTTGAGGCATTTTCAAGTGTTCCCAATTATGTCACTAACCTTTAAAATTTTGGATAAAATATTCCTCTGCCCATTATTCCCCTTCGTAACACGCTGCAATATCACTGGACGCCCCTGGCCAAAATATACCCAGAAATATGCCATTTAAGCATAGTTCTTGGCAGGGATGCAAGTCTGCCATCATCGAACAGAATGGCAAAAGCTTGCTGTCCAAATGCACACACCACGGTGCAGGAGGAACTACGGAAAGTCCAAGGAAGAAATTGACCTCTGACCCTGACCAAGTAAGAATTTGACCTCTGACCCTTGACCACCCATCAGAGTGTGCCCCAAATCTAATAAGTTCATCTACACCTCATCTTGTATATGCCACCCACAGGTTCTCTAGATATCGCGATAATGAGGTCTGGGTGGACCAGCAAAAATCAGAAAATATAATGGCCCCAACTTTAGGAGGCAGAGGCACATGTAATAGAAATTGATTTAGTGGGCTATATATACATTATATAACGGAACAACTGATATTGCACATATAATTCTCCCACAGAAATTGGCACGATGATGGGTGCAGGTAACCAGACGAAGATAAATTAAAAATTGAAGATAGGATGGGTGTTATGTGTGATTAATTGGGGTTTTACTGAAATTTCAATGGATATAAAATATATTTTCATTACAGCTATGGAGATGGGGGCACGGACATTTCAGCGTGAAATACGCATGCATCCCAAAATATTTTTGATTGTGCCAGTATGATGGGAACATCATCCTTAAAAGTTAGTATTGGCAAAAAATTTGATCACTTTCCTGTAGCAATCAAAAACAGAGAAAATTACGCCTGGACCATGCTGGATGGAGTACTTTTTAAGTGTGTCCCCCATGAATTGATCCCAGGTTTTACACCCTACTCTACCTTCAAATATCTGCAGCAATAAAAATTAAGTTCTTTTATGTGTGACATGTAACTACATGTAAGACCTCTACAGTGGGACTTCCTTATTAAGAGTTTGGATACAACAAAACAATGTGACTTTTTTTTAATTTTATTTTTATCTCCATCTTGTTTTATAATATGTGTGATATTCTATCTCCACCCAAGGTGTACATTATTCTTTTCAAGACTTAAAACCTTTCACAAAAAAGTGAGAATTGCTACCATAACTTTCAGAAAATAAATGAAAGATACCTTAAGTTACCCTTCCACAAGTTCTGAAAATGTATCTTTATCTCAGAAATATCCTACATATTTCCTTGGTATGTAGATTCTGATGTCACACCTTTCTTCACACAACAAAAATATCGGTTCTTGGTTTTTTTTCACAGCTGCAAATATGTTTTTGATGCATTAGACGTCCGAGTATATACACATACTTATTAACTGTGCAGCATTTAAATATGCAGCAGTGATCCGATCTTTCATGTAAATTCGTTGAAACGTCATTATCACTTTCTGCTAGGACTGGACACAGCACTTATAGCCGGACATGCCCCCATTTTTTTTTCATGTACTTTGAAGCTAACTACAGGTATTTGTGATCAGATAGTACTTGCAACACATGATCTTAACAACTGCTCTTGTACCTTTGTGGCACAAATTAAAAATTTGGAGAGGCACAATAGAAACGCTCTGTACACAGTCATATTGTAACTAGTATATCGGGGAGTGGGGGGGGGGTAGGAGGGGCATATTAGTCAAGGACAAAAAAATAAGGATTTTGGGCTGTTTTTTTTTCTATTGTATGGAGTTGAAGTATGTGAAGGCCCCACATATAATTCATAATACATGAAAAAAAGGGATTTTTTTCCCCAAATCAACAGCAGCGTGATTTATACAAGAAACTTTCATCGGTTGGGGTAATCAAATGAAGAAGAAAATTTACAGCATCTACCAACCTTGTATTATTAAGCTGACAAGCTTTCATCCAACACCTGTGGACTTTTTCAAGCCAACTGGAATGGTTCACCGTTGACAGTCACTGTCTGTTGTTTGGAAATCACTGGAGCATATATCAGAGACAAATATCCAGACTCCAGAGTCCCTATTCAGTGCGTGATTTAACCCATCCACGCACAGGGTTTATTGTGGGAAGGAATATATCCCTATTTCATCATTCAAATTGGCAACACATTTTTTTCATTTCTTTGAATGGCACTTCCAAAAGAGGTGTAATGCATTACAAGTAAAAAAAAAAAAAACCTATATAATTTTCTGGTCAAACATTGCCAATTTTCATGAGATATAGTGGATTTTCAATCATCAAAAGCATTGCCAATTTGAAGATTTCTTGATCATTTTTCTTTTGAAAAATCCTGCTATCGACTCGTATATTGGACTGTGATAAGTATTGGCTCAAATTGAAGGGAAAATTTTCCTCTTTCTTTTGAGCTATTTTCCTTTATTTTTCTACTCCTAATTCAGGAGTTACGATAACAAATCACAAAATGTGGGATTTGTGTCTGATGGGTTAAGTGACTTTGAATTTTGCATGGCTGGTACAAGATTGAACACTCTGCCCCCTCCCCCAACCCCCACCCCCCCCCCCAAAAAAAAATATACCCTAATGTAAACTGGGCTAAACGTCTGTATTAGTGTTGTACGACTAAGTCGCGAAAAGTCGTAGTCGCGACTACCTACACGGAGTCACGACTCCGACTATCGGAACGCAATAGTCGACTTTTTATCACATGTTAATTTGTATTAAAAACTGAGTCAAAAGACGTAAAAATTGAACAGAACTACCAATCATTTATCTGCCATTTTGTGGCAGAAATGAATCCCCCATCTCTCATCGATCGCAAATCAAACAGAACTGCCAAAATGTACTTGGATCAGCCTATAATCGTGCAATGCTATATGTTGCCGTATACGTGCGACACCCATGCACCCCACACCACCAATCTTGAATACAATGACGTTGAACACCGATAGTCGACTAATAGTCGGAGTCGTGACTATTGGTGGGCGATTAGTCGACTCTCTAAAATGCTGAAGTCGTGCAACACTAGTCTGTATGGCTGATGAAGCATCTCCTGATTGATTTTGGAGTAAGAAAGCTCCCACCCCCTTTCATGAAATTGTCTCCCAAGTAAAAACAATCCACAATAGTACCTCAACAAATTCCACAATCTTTATATACAGGGTGGCCCAGAAAAAAAGCGTACGGTTACATTTCCGACTTGTTTCCAAATTAATTGTTCATCTTTATTTGTTTCAACTGATAAACTATTTTTTCATGAGAAGAATGACACAAAATCAACTATTTTCGTTGGGTTCTTTACGTTTT
>JZLH01S0266469.1:11958-26226 GCA_001188425.1 Eucidaris tribuloides
TTTTTTTAAATTTTATTTTTATCTCCATCTTGTTTTATAATATGTGTGATATTCTATCTCCACCCAAGGTGTACATTATTCTTTTGAAGACTTAAAACCTTTCACAAAAAAAGTGAGAATTGCTACCATAACTTTCAGAAAATAAATGAAAAAATACCTTAAGTTACCCTTCCACAAGTTTTGAAAATGTATCTTTATCTCAGAAATATCCTACATATTTCCTTGGTATGTAGATTCTGATGTCAAACCTTTCCTCACACAGCAAAAATATCGGTTCATGGTTTTTTTTTCACAGCTGCAAATATGCTTTTGATGCATTAGACGTCCGAGTATATACACATACTTATTAACTGTGCAGCATTTAAATATGCAGCAGTGATCCGATCTTTCATGTAAATTCGTTGAAACATCATTATCACTTTCTGCTAGGACTGGACACAGCACTTATAGCCGGACATGCCCCCATTTTTTTTTCATGTACTTTAAAGATAACTACAGGTACTTGTGACCAGATAGTACTTGCAACACATGATCTTAACAACTGCTCTTGTACCTTTGTGGCACAAATTAAAAATTGGGAGGCACAATAGAAACCCTCTGTACACAGTCATATTGTAACTAGTAGATCAGGAGTGGGGGGGGGGGTACTAGGAGAGGCATATTAGTCAAGGACAAAAAAATAAGGATTTTGGGCTGTTTTTTTTATTGTATGGAGTTGAAGTATGTGAAGACCCCACATATAATTCATAATACATGAAAAAAAGGGATTTTTTCCCCCCAAATCAACAGCAGCGTGATTTATACAAAAACTTTCATCGGTTGGGGTAATCAAATGAAGAAGAAAATTTACAGCATCTACCAACCTTGTATTATTACGCTGACAAGCTTTCATCCAACACCTGTGGACATTTTCAAGCCAACTGGAATGGTTCACCGTTGACAGTTAGACCCCGGTTACACCGAAAGGCAAAAGCGTTCTGAGAACGGTCTCAGAACGGTTCAATCTCGGTGTAACCACAACAGCCGACCCAAAAGTGGTCCCAAAGCGTTCCGAAAGCGTTTTTGTCGGACCACCTCCAGAGGTGGTCTGAGACCGTTCTCAGACCGTTTCGAACTCGGTGTAACCACACAACCGTTCCGAAACCGGTCCAGCACAAGAAGTTATGTAATATAAGTATACACGCGAACCGCGTCGGCCGGAAGTGTGGATAGACATTTTACCACCGAACGGGCGTGGTTAAATCGTTGCCAGTGGTAACCCGCTGCTCTACTGAACATGAGACGGCTTGTGTGACGGCAGTGTAACCACACCAGTGAAGGTCCAAACCCGTTCCGAGATGATTACTGGAAGCGTTCTGAGACCGTTCTCAGAACGGTTATGTCGGCGTAACCAGGGCCTTACTGTCTGTTGTTTGGAAATCACTGGAGCATATATCGGAGACAAAGGATATCCAGAGTCCCTATTCAGTGCGTGATTTAACCCATCCACGCACAGGGTTTATTTTGGGAAGGATTATATCCCTATTTCATCATTCAAATTGGAACACATTTTTTTCATTTCTTTGAATGGCACTTCCAAAAGAGGTGTAATGCATTACAAGTAAAAAAAAAAAAAACCCTATATAATTTTCTGGTCAAACATTGCCAATTTTCATGAGATATAGTGGATTTTCAATCATCAAAAGCATTGCCAATTTGAAGATTTCTTGATCATTTTTCTTTTGAAAAATCCTGCTATCGACTCGTATATTGGACTGTGATAAGTATAGGCTCAAATTGAAGGGAAAATTTTCCTCTTTCTTTTGAGCTATTTTCCTTTATTTTTCTACTCCTAATTTTTTTTTTGTAATTTGAATTGAATTGTTTATTTTTTTATTTTAATTCAGAAGTTACGATAACAAATCACAAAAATGTGGGATTTGTGTCTGATGGGTTAAGTGACTTTTGAATGTTTGCGATGGCTGGTACAAGATTTGAACATCTGCCCCTCCCCCAACCCCACCCCCCCCCAAAAAAATAAAATAAAATATATATATATATATATACCCTAATGTAAACTGGGCTAAACTTCTGTATGGCTGATGAAGCATCTCCTGATTGATTTTGGAGTAAAAAAGCTCCCACCCCCTTTCATTAAAATGTCTCCCAAGTAAAAACAATCCACAAGAGTACCTCAACAAATTCTACAATCTTTATATACAGGGTGGCCCAGAAAAAAAGCGTACGGTTACATTTCCGACTTGTTTCCAAATTAATTGTTCATCTTTATTTGTTTCAACTGATAAACTATTTTTTCATGAGAAGAATGACACAAAATCAACTATTTTCGTTGGGTTCTTTCCACTTTAGGGCTGTTTTTGTGAACCAATGTAAATTTGGTATGCGTGTGCCAGTTTATGTGTTATTTCTATACATGTAAGACACCATCATTAGGACGCCTCATTACCGCTACAAGAGCTGAAATGCACTGCTTTGCATAATTACTTCTAAAACGTAAAGTACTGAACGAAAATTTACAACCTAAGTGTTGTATTGCTCAGAAAAGGAGACACTATCCAATGAACAAGCAAAATTATAATTTTTGTTGAATAATAAAGGGGAAAATGATAAATTTAGTTTACTGTTTTTTCTGGGCCATCATGTTTATCTTCTTAGTATCTTTGGAAGTCTATGCCACAGGTATTTGGAGATAAGGACATTGATAATATAGTGCACTCTCGTTAAAAAGAAGTCCTTGGGACCCATGATATTTGTTCTTTATAACGAAATTTCTTTATATCAGGGTTGCAAAAACAATAAAATACAAAGGAAATCCAAAATATGGGACCAGAGATTTTACTTCTTTATAATGAAATTTTGTTATATCAGTGTTCTTTACAACGAGAGTGCACTGTACAGTTTATTCACAACCATACTATTTGCTACATGCTACCTACTCTTAGATAGTATTTTTCGTGAAATCAAAAATTACATTTCCAACGACCTCTATACACACACACACAGCTAAAATTATTCTCATTTATAAACTCCTGATGAGATCGCCCCGGCAATGGAGACAATGAAGGCAGCTGAAAGTAAACAATGTTGTGAGGTAATAGATCCCATTCTCACGTTCAGAAGAAACAAAAATAAAGCTATTGTTGCAGCATATTCTGCAGAAGTCGCCACTGAGATATACATCTGTTCGTACAGCTGTTCGATAGTTGTCAAAGAGAAATAAAAAATATACCGTTTGACAGCTGGCTAATTACACACCAATTTCAAAATCGTGTGAGTATATTACAACAATGTACACGGAAGTGAATGACCGCTAGTAATTAATGGTCTGAATCTACGACATGATAGCACACTATCACATGATTTCATCGTATATCCCAAGCTACAATAAGCCAATGCTTCCAAGAGTTTCTTATTCCCACGGGAGTGACAGAGAGTTTTATACATTTGTCCAGGAAGCATAAGTTTGCATGTCAATATATATTTACACTTTTAGATGACCAGTGATATAGTCAGTGATAGTTTTATGATCAGCTCCTTTTCAATAGACAAACCACATAATTAATCGTCTCTGGGGTGACAACCTCGTATCTCAAAAAGTTAAATGCTCAGGAGAGCGAAAAAACATGGCTGCTGCTACACAGTAGCAAGTGTGATACCTGTTGTGTTACCTGGCGAGAGTAGCTCTATTTTTTGAGATTTGAAATTGTAGATTTTGGCAAAACAACTGACTTCATGGCTACAAGATTATATAAAAACCCTATTTTCACCAAAAATTGAGATACAAGGTCTTGTCACCCCTAAGGACAATATGTTTACATAACTATGAATAATGGGTTTTAGTATGGATTGAGCCACGAATGAATTTCAAAACAAACTGGTTATGTTTCTGCTTCAATTTTGATCTGCACAGAAGGCTTTGGACTCGCAGCTGGCGTGGTGCCCGGAGTTGTGGCTGAAGCCTCGTTGGGTGCTTGGCTCGACGACTTAGGGTCCTCGGCCTCAGTCTCCTTGCGTTTTTCCGATTCACTGCTTACCACACAACTCGACTGTGGTTCTGGCATTTCTTCATCACTCAGGGGCTCATTCTTAATATGCACACCAGGTGTTTGGCTGGTGCTGGATGGGTTAGGCGATGGGGAACGTCGCTGCATGGAGTTCTCGCCTGGCGGTGTTTTTGCCGAGCCTTGGGTAAACTGGGATTCCAGGGCGACGGTCTTTTGATGAGACGGTGTCAAAGTGCTGGAGGTAGATGGCTGAATCGTAATGGTACCACCTTGGTAGTTCAGCACCTGTGTTCCAGAGTTAGAGACGGCATGCGACGAGGCCAGACGTGGAACCCCCGTAGCCTGTGTCACTGAAACGGTGGACGTAGGGCGTGATAACTCCAGAGTCGCCGGAGCAGGACTTGCACTCATGGATGAAGTTGGCTTTGCAGTTGGTAACGAGTACGAGCCGCGGCGTGTAGACCCAGAATCCGATTTCCTGGTGGGGTTCGGGCTCGGAGGGGCGGATGCTGTTTGGACCTGGATTGGTGTGAGCAGAGGAACTGTTCCACCAGCAGAGGTGACGGTGGTGACGCCAAGTCTGGGACTACCACCATCAGGCAAGAAGCCACTCAGCTGATGCCTCTGTTGGGCCGTCAAGGTTGCCAAGGGCAACAGACCACCCATACTAGAAGGGGGCATGGCAAACATCGTTGGGATTGGATACAGCTGTTGTTCGTCCGTAGATGTCCCTCCTGTCACCACCACACCAGGCATCACCATCGACGACAGACCACTTCTACCAGAAGCACGCGAAAGAGAATCTATCAACATCTTCTGATTGGGTAAGGTTGCCATTCCGGATGAAACCGGTTTCTCTATGACGCTCCCCACTGAACCAAGCCGCTGGCTGGAGATAAACTGACTCGTTGGTGTCTGAGCGTAGTCCGGTTTGAAATGTTTGTAACCCGACAAATCCAGGGGACCGTTATTCTCGAACCCCATCCTTCCATCCTTGCCACTTGCTGTCTTGGGGTGATTTGCATTTACTTGGTGGTCTCCCGGTTTCTTCCCACTTAAGTCTAGCGGAGTGGTGTGTTCAGACGATTCTTTGGGCTTTAAGTCACTCGCCAGCCCCGGGTTCGTTGAAAGGTACCTTCGTATGTTTACGTGTGGCACTGTCGCACCCAGGTCAACCACACCTAGACTTCGTATGCGATTTGCCGACATCTCGCGCCAATTTTCCGGAAGGCCAGATGGAGGTATAGGGCTGTAAACCCTTGATGAAGTCTAGCAAAAGACAAAAATGAAACGACACGAGAAAAAGAAGAAATGTTAACCCTTTATTGGTAATTACAAAACATAGCAATAAAATATTGAATCAAAGTCGTATAGCTATTTAATGAATTCAAATACGGGTCAAGGAATTACACATGCAGCCATTCTGGTAAATTGTGGATTAAGAACTCATGGAAAACAGACATCATTGGTTGTTACTCTTTTCTGAGGTATTATATTTCAGGTTTCAAATAAATTGTCTCATATTTCCTTGAATATTGCATTTCATACTCTTTACCGGGCAACTCCAAACCATCTCACACAGACTAAAGAATAATTTCAAAGCATTTCTCCTAATAAAACCTATTCTCTAGCTGGGATTCAAGTGTGTATTAATACAAACAGAATAACTTGCCAAGGGTTCACTGGAAACAATGTTTTACTTTGGGGGGGGGGGTGGGAAGGGGATGGGGATCCTGAAAAGAACAGAAATTTAATCTGTTTCTTTGGGTTTTTTTCTCAAGCAGCATGAAGGGTAATCAACCAAGTTACCACTTATCAGGTGATTCTATTTGCGGACACAAGGTATGATATTATGATATTGCTCAAATGTAATTGGTATATTGAAGAGAAATGGGAAACTTTCCAATTCCTGGGAATGAATAAATTGAAAGAATAAGAATAAATTTGCAAATATTGTTTATATCACAGTCGAATGAGGGGTAAACATTAATTTGCCAGCAGAAGAATGTTCACAGTCTCTTGTGTAACATCTGAAAAATGGCAACCTAGCACCCAGGATCCACTACTATAAATACTACAACAGCTGTGCACGTATAGCAATGCAACATGGGTGTAAGATTACCCTTTTTGCAATAAGGTACTACTTAAGTACAATCACAAACATTCTTCTGGATAACTGTCAGGGTGTTCGGTACAGATTTACACTCTATTGCAACAGTGTTGTAATCAAATTCACTGCAGTTTTTTTTCTGTTTTGAAATCTGGCTAAGTCCAGTTTTTGGTTGGAAAATCTGGTGCACGAAATCATTCTTAATTACTTCATGTGCTTATTTTGTAGCGAGATAATGTAAACTAATTATCAACAGTATATCAGACATCCGAGCAAGGTAATTTTTTAAATGCCCAACTTCTACAAGCCGGTTGATTTATTAAGTTATTTAAGTTATTTATTACCTGGTTCAGAAAGTCAATGGGATTTTATGTATCTGGTTGTTACAATATTATCATAAAATCAAATGCAAAAAGTGCATTGCAATGGAATGTGTATGTGCTCTGAGATGCAAAGGTATGTTGCAATTCAAAATATGAGTGTATATTTAATTCCTTGGGATTGCTCAAGATGTCTGATTTTGTTAGTAATGATATGAACTGGCTACTTTCAGGAGATACATGTACAACATGTTTAACCCTGACTAGAATCATATTGTCCTCATCTTCAACTTGGTCAATACAATTATAGTTCAGGCAATATATGCCATACAGTACCCCCCTCAAGACCAGTCAATATTATATTACTATACCTCCTGTGCCGCCCTATGAGGGGGTGTGGCACTAGATGTGTCAGGGTCTGTATCTGCCGACTGCGTCTCGAATGATGAATGTGATGCCTCACTGTCGGCTATGCTCTCTTTCCCAGATTGTTCCTCGCTCCCACCACTAGGAAAGTCGACTACGTCTCGCGAGGGCGCAACACGACTCTCTGCATGCCTTTGCGCTGCAATATGGAGCTCCATCCCAAAAATACTGTTGCAGATAAAATCACAGTCTGTACACTTTATGAAGTACATCTCGTTACCTGAGCAGCAACAGCGGAATACAGCATACTGTCCACTATATAATTCGGGCCGCGAGTCGCTACCCTCTCGCCCGTAATACTTATTGGCGGTGGATTTCAAAGTTTTGTCGGCCTGCGCATCGACAGCTATTCTAATGGAAGACGGACCATTGCACTGGGAACCAATAACCATATCACTGGGCGGATAGGACGTCCGCGAGTCGCTACTCCATTCTTGGGCATTTCGCGAGACTCGGCTGATTTTCAATGGGGCATCTATGGAAGCTGCGGACAGAGCGGCGATGGGCAGAGCACTTCCAACTACACCCTCATTTCTCGTCAGTCGAGAATTTTCACCTTGATTTGCGAGACGACCATCTTTACCTTGTGCCTGTTTGAGTAACGTTTGCATGCCGGGCTGGGAGGAATTTGGGCTAACCCCTGATTTTGGTGATAGTTGCGACATTCCTGGAGAGAGGGGAACTTGAATTCTAGAATTTTTATGGGCGGCATCACCACTTGCAGCGACACTTAACAGTGATGGCACGTTACCATTATGCGGCAATGACTGATGACATCGACCAGGGAGGCCGGCATGAGCCAGTTTGTGTTGCAGTTCTAACAGCTGAGCCTGGTCTAACTTGGACATATCTGGAAGAGGTCTGGGTATCCCTCGTTCCACGACTCCCCTCCCATCGTTTCCTTGCAGAGAACTTCTCCTTTCCTCTGCTGCCCTCATACGTCCAAGCTGAAGCAGGGCTCTAATGGTTGTATCATCTCCCTCACGACCAGGAGGAAGCTGCAAGTTCTCGACAGAAGCGGGCGAGTCAGAAGCACCTAACGATCGTGGCGTTTTCGGACTGGCTACAGCTCCTATGCTACTTGTGGGCGATGGTCTAGAACTAACATTACTGACATTAACTTCAATGTGTGTCCCGCTTATACTGTGCCTTCGTCCAGATGCATTTTCGACTGGACGCGGTGACGGCGGTTGCGACATCGAACCACTAATCAGATGCGGAAATCGTCCGGTGCTTGACATCGCATTAGGGTTTTTGGACATATCTGATCGCGACCCCTGACCTTGTCCCCGTGACCCCGGCGAGCTCGGTGAAGATGGGTGCGGCGAGTTAGGTGCAGACAAAAGTCGTGGTGAGCCTGGTACTGAGAGTCCTGACGTAGAGGCAGGTGAACTTGGAGCAGATAAAGTATTCGCTGGGGAGCTGGGCGCCGAGTAGGGAAGCGGAGAGCCTGGTACTGGCGATTTTGACATCGGAGATCGTGGTAACGGCGAACGCGGCAGTGTCAAACTCGCTGCGGGAGATTTGGCCACCGGCGATCGGGGTATTCGCTGCTGTGGCAACCCTTTTGTCTGACTGCTTTTACCCGGGTGGTGCAGCTTTGATGGCGGGCCCACAGCAACTGGACCCCCGGACAAGGCAACCTTGCGACATTTCGTGCAAATTACAAGGCCATTGGGGGCAACTGGATAGTCTTTTGGGTTTGGAATGATTGCGTTTTGGCAGATGAAGCACTTCGTGTACGGCACCTGCACACTGGATTTGTACTGGTTGATGTCCGGCTTCTTAAACAAAGCGTTCTTCTCCGATTGTTTCAGATCGTGATCACGAGACCTCTCTTGATGTCTGGGATCACTCGTGTTCACGTGCTGTCCTGAGTCATCTTCACGACTACCTTGCGGGGAATGGATAGGAGACATTGCCTGCAAGTGAAGAAAAAATAAAAGACCAGGAAAAAAATATTATCTCGCATTGTTTCAGTTCAACAGAAGCTGCAATATAATTAAACTTCAATATTTCTCGAAATGACAAAGTGATCATATTAAAGGGGAATTCAAGGCTGCTAGCAAGTTGCCTTGAATAAAAGCAGAAAAATTGTGAAATACATGTACATGTGTAAGTTGACAAAATTGGACAAATACAGAGTTATTGGTGAAGTTATTGATTACAAATTGGAAAAACTGTATTGTTATATGCAAGCAACCCATTATTTATTTTGTCCACAAAATGTCACAAATTAATAAGTTTTCCTGAAAAACATTTGCCACCATGTCTCTGTTTATGTTAAAACTTACTCTGTTTTCAGGCTGTTACTACTGTGAAGTAATTAAGAATTTAACATTACAAATAGAAAATTTGTTAGCTTAAAAAAGGGAATCTTTATTCTCATTTGTCCAGTTTTTCTCCTAATTTCACTAATCAAAAAGATTCTTCTGATTTTTTGTTGTCTGGATGAAAATCATAGTTCTATACAATGATCACTGCCATACAACAAAAAACTTCTTTTAATGCTGTTAACCAACCAAAAATCATGTTCAGCAACATTTTTAAACCCAATGTTTTTCACCAACGATCATTTATTCACATTTATTCACAAAACATTCAAGATTCAGGTGTAGTAATGGACGGGAATGGAAGTTAAACAGGGCAAGCACAGTATTCAGTGGTTCACATCTTAACCAGGCTGTAACTCAAGTGGGTCATCTCAATGAAAACAAGCCTGTTTCATTTCTTTGCCAATACGATGAACTTTCCCAATACCACTTTCATACTGAAGGCGAAGTGAAGTAACTCTGGAGTAACTCCGGAGTAAGTCGATACGCTTATATTGCGGACCAAATTCATGGTACCTTTCATACTTGCAAGTACTGCAGCGGTATATCCGCACTTGTTTCCATGGTTTACATGCGAGTTTGCGCCATTATGTGTGGCCGAATCCCGAGGCCCTATTTTTTTTTCCAATGAGTGGTTGCACAAATTGCGGAAAAATGTTAACACAGGAAATATAAACACAAGCTAGATTACCGCGATAAGCCTATACCACACTTCCGGTCAGGAGTTACTCCGCTTGTAACCCTCTTCTCGAAGTGGGTAGAGTACTCCAAATCCAAATCCAAATAGAGAATATTTTACAGAATTTTAATACTGCCTTCCAAAGTGGAGTAACTCCGCTTTGGTTGTCAGTATGAAAGCAGTACAAGTCTCTGAACTAAGCAGATCAACATCAAATTTTGAGTTCCTGTCATGACAACTGCTACAAAGGTGAAGGCATGTTTTTCCACATTTTTACAACAAGCACCCCAGAAAAATACAACAAAATGAAAATAAAGTACACCTAGTATGTAATTAATCCCCACACTGGGACATATATTATAATAATCTTGACGTAAACTAACAGGGGATGTAAAGAGCAAAAAAACATATATATTTCGTGTATCTTAGCAACATCCTCATGGGTACAATATCAAGTTTATTCAATTATTACTGGGTATTATTGATGCAAATAAATTATTGATATGATGCTGACATGCCCCTAATGGACATTAATGCAACATACAGGCTTCCAATACTGCTAACAGCTCTCTGGGCTGATTACTTTTATTTCTCTATCCTTTTGAATTTGCCATCCATGGAATAACCATGAATAAATCATCGCATTATAACGCCACTCCAATTTGGCTAATGCTGCAATGCATGAAGTGTTGTTTGTATGAAAAGAGATTATCGGTACATACAGTACACTGGCGGACCTTTCCCTGTGTCATTTTATTTTTGGCGACAAAAAAAATACTGTCGATAATCCGAGAGGTGGGATGTTAGGAGTTGCTCTTGGTTGTAGCATGATGTCACAAAAATGGCTGTGTTGGGTGTGAGGAATGGTTAGATACATGAATGTAGGGAAGGTGTGAGGCTTATTAGTACTTATCTAATACATGTACCGTGTAACTTCTGGATATATATTTTTTTTTTTAAGAAAAGGACATGATTTGAGGTAGTCCACACATTGGGTCAAAACTATTCTAGAATCAAGAAAACTAGATGCAAGGATTCTGCTGTGAAAATTTGGTGGTCAAATATTGACTCATTCTAAAAGAACTAGCATGAGTATGCCTTGTGACAGACATCGATGTTGTGTAGCTTTTTAATTTCTATTGGGGCATGAAAGCAATTCAGTACTGGTATGCTCATGCTTGATTCTATGCAAACAAATTCAAGACAAATCCTTCCAGCCCGGAAATACACTCCAGCTGGTGTATACACTGGTATATGTATCTTTCACCAGTTTGGTTCTACAGGCATTTTTTTATTTCTCCCAATCATGTCAATGCCCTTTTAAAATATATAACATTGTGGAAGCCTCACTCAAAAAATTCTCAAAATTTGACATCTGAAATATCTGAGAGCATTTGAATGGACAAATAAATACCCTACAACACAAAATTCTGACAGTTATACAGTCAACAGGGGTGGCACGAGGGTAAATTTTAGGTGGGGAGAAAAATCTTTTTACCAGCCAAATTACAAGCCAAACATCATTCTGACAAGTGTGGGGGGGGGGGGGGGAGGGAGAAGAGGGCCAACGATGACCAAAACCATTTTTTTGCCCACCAACATATATTTTACTTGCCAAATAACAAGAGAAACATCAATCCAACAAGTAGGGGGGGGGCAGGGGGCTGACGAAAGACCAAAACCATTTTTCTGCCTAATGGTGGGGGGGGGGGGGGGAGGAAGGGAACAAAATTTTTCAAAACGGTATTGTCCCTGTGTTTTTTTCCTTTGAAAAAAAAAAGGGCTGCCCCCTGCCACCCCCCCCCCCCCCCTTGTGTGATAAAGTGAGATGCCAGAAAGTTGAGAGGCAGTTTTGGCAATGATAGAAAATGCATTTTCGCACAATCATGTTTTTATATACTGCATTATTATATGCTATAAAAAATGGTATGTTCTGAACTTCTCAAATGAAAATGCTCCTGCCACTGGTAGTGGCACTGCTGATTATGACAATACAGAGAGGGTGAGTTGAGCATTATCCAGAGCATAAACCAATCATACTAATGAAGGACAGTTGGGCATTTTTTTTTTTCAGTTTTGATATCCCATGATCAATCAACTTCATTTTTTGCATCACCAACCAGCCATTGGTTTGCATCAAATATGCTGTTATGGATTTTGTGTGTGTGTGTGTGTGTTAGGTACATTGTGTTGCCATACCCCAAAATTAGCTTACTAAAAGATATGGGCTGAAAAAAATAATAGTGTTTCTTGAAGATTCATACATTTCCTTCCTCTCAAGGTTTGTGGATGATGAGGAGGTAATATTTTGAGTGGGGGGGGGGGGGTCGCACTGGAACTATATTTGACGGGTGACAGGGGGCACTGTAATATTTTGATGGCGGGGGTGAGGGGCCACATATGAGTGCCTTAGGATCTTTTTATAACTGTTTAAATCTGGCACACGCATAGAAAATGCAGCAATTAACAGTAAAGGTAGCTCCATAGCTTGATTCTATCAAATCGAAATTCAACGACAAATCCTTCCCAGCCCGGAAAATACACTTCCAGCTGGCTGTATACATCTGGTATATGTTCTTTCTACCAGTTTGTGTCTACAGGCATTTTTTTATTTCTCCCAATCATGCAATGCCACTTTTAAATATATAACATTGTGGAAGCCTCACTCAAAAAATTCTCGAAAATTTTGACATCTGAAATATCTTGAGAGCATTTGACATGGACAAATAAATACCCTACAACACAAAATTACTGACAGTTAAGCAGTCTAAAGGGGTTGGCACGAGGGTAAATTTTTAGGTGGGGAGTAAGAAATCTTTTTACAGCCAAATTTAAACATAGCCAAACATCATCTCTGTCAAGTGTGGGGGAGGGGGGGGGAGGGAGATAGAGGGCGCGAACGATGACCAAAAACAATTTTTGCCCAGAATCATATATTACTGCAAATAAGCAGGAGACAACATCATTCACAAAAAGTGGGGGGGGGGGGGCAGGGAGCTGACGAAAGACCAAAACCAATTTTTTGCGCCACCAAACATATATTTACTAGCGGAAATAAAGAGACTAAACATCATCAGCAATCAAGTTGAGGGTGGCGGGCAGGGGGCTGACGACGAATGACTCAAAAAATTTTTCTCGCCCACGAAGGGGGGGGGGGGGGGGGGAGGGAGGGCGGCGGGGGGAGGGGAACATAAATTTTCAAAAACGGTAAAGTCGCGCTTGTTTTTTTTTTTGAAGAAAAGGGCTGCCCCTGCACCCCCCCCTTGTGTGATTAAAGTGAGATGCCAGAAAGTGAGAGGTCAATTTTGGCAAATGATAGAAAAGCATTTTCGCAATGTTGTGTTAAATACTGATTTTATATATATATGCCTACAAAAAATGGTACATTCTGCAACTTTCTCAAATGAAAATGTCTGCCAATGGAGTGGCATGCTGATTATGACATGACTAGAGAGGTGAGTTGAGCATTATCCAGAGGCATTAAATCCAATCATTACCTAATGAAGGACAGTTGGCATTTTTCTCTTCAGTTTTGATATCCATGACAATCAAATTCAATTTTTTGCATCACCAAGGAGCCCATTGTTTCATCAAATATGCTGTTATGGATTTTGTGGTGTGTGTGGTGGTTTTTAGTCATTGTGTGCCATATCCCAAAATTAGCTAGTTAAAAGATATGGGCTGAAAAAATAGATAGTGTTTCTTTGGAAGATTCAACATTCCTTCCTCTCAAGGGTTTAGTGATGATGAGAGTACATATTTTGAATGGGGGGGGGGGGTCGCACTGGAACTATATTTGAGGGTGACAGGGGCACTGTAAATATTTGAATGGCGCGGGTGAAGGGGCCATGGAATAAATATTTTGATGAGTGGAAGGGCACTGGAAGAAATATTTTGTGAGGAGGGGGGGGGGTAGGGGGGTACGTGGAATATATATTTTGGAACAGGGAGGAGGAGGACTGGATTATGGTTGACAGTGGGGAGGGCGACTCAATAGTTTTGATGGGGCGAGAGGGGGCTTGAACAAGATGAGTTTTGAACGGTGGGGGGTAGGAGCACTGGATTATATATTAATTGGCGGAGGGGCAATTCAGACACTTTCGGAACTTTTGGGGGCTTTTACTTTAAAAAATATTATCATTCTGAACACATTTGGTATTCTCAAACAGGTCACCCTGAGTGTTAAAGTTTAAGTTTGAATAAATTTCTATTTATCATTATGGTAAGTTATCAAATGCATAATGCTTGCCGTTACGGAAATTAATTTTCTTGGACATGATTGTTCACTACCAACGCATTGTCAAAAAATTTTGTGACGTAAGTGTGATACTAAATTCTATGCACTGTAGCACTTATATATTTTGAAATTATTACAGATTTATAATTTTTTGCACCC
>JZLH01S0266502.1:8455-19643 GCA_001188425.1 Eucidaris tribuloides
TGAATGCGACTATTTTTTGAAGATTAAAAAAATTGTACCATGTAATTGCCCCCTCATGTAAATGTGTATGATGGTCGCTTAGATAGTACTTTCTGCGAATTTTTTCTTAAACTGCACGATCTCAATTTATTTGTCTTATAAAAAAAATTGTATTAGTATTTTGGGAATTTTCGAAGTTATTTGTGAATACCTTTTTTAAGGATTGCTATAATACAGGGAAACCCCGTTATAACGAGGTCTGTCGGTTGACCCCGATTTATACCTCGTTGTAACGGTTACCTCGGTTGTAAACGGTACACATAATGTAACACACAAAATATAAACATGTATGGACTAGGCATTAAACCATCATCGTTTACTGTTATTCCTACTCTGTTTCTGACCAAAAACTATGAACAGACAGATGATTTATTTTTCATTTATATACTCAGTCCAAAGTAATAAAGAAAACTAGATCTCGACAAGAAGCACAACCTTCACGCCCTCGTAACTTGCGTCGAAGTACTGTGTACGGCGAGCCAGGCTTTGTGGGTTCGCCTGACAGGTAAAACGTACTGTGCCATTGGTGGTGTGGTACAAACACACACAACTTGCAGATAAGTCAGGCGACTTCTTGTGTCATCGGGTTGCGTGCATGGCAGACTGAAGTGGAGCGCATCTGAAACGATTTGGGCCATTTGTTTGCTGTTGCCAAAATATTTATGAATTTTGCGTCAGCCCACCATGCGACTTTCATTTCCTCGTTTTAACCGGCTCCGTGAATTTCTTTATGTTTTTCTTTGGTTAATGGATAGAAAAATACCTCGTTATAAGCGAAATCTCGCAAGTAACGAGCTCCGCTCATAAATGGCAACTTCTTTCCATTGAACAACCATTAAAGTGAAAACGGGACCGAGACAATCACCTCGTTAAAGCGGGTACCTCGCTATATCCAAGCTCAGTTATAACGCGGCGTTCCCATTATATATATTTTGCTTAAATTCGGTTAAGGAAAGAAACATTTTTTTTTTTAGTATGTCATTTTCAGCAAGTACCATGCCCTGTTCCTTAAATTCTGTAGGCCCGTACTCATATCCGTCCCATGATCTCATACCCGTATACCCTGACCCTACCATACCCTAACCACAGCGTCCATATCCATATCCGTCTGTGTCCTCTCATCTCGATCCAGACCAGGCGTTGTAACCCACAACCAATACCCCACAAGTCTGTATCCGCTTACCTTCTCTCGTTCTGCTACCTGACCAATGCGGCAGTACCCTTACTGTACCTCGTCGTCTCGTAAACGGCTGACCCGTTACCCATGACCTTCCTTTTGACATGTGCATAACCTACATTTTCTCCTGTACCTATACTTACGTACTTGTAGTACTCTTTATAATGTAGCTGCTACAGTGCCTTTAAATACAAATATTAAAAAATCTGTTCCGAACCCATGGTTTCCGTAACTGCTGTTTGTTTTTATAGTAGTTAATAATAATGAGAAAAAATGCATTTATTCAATCATTGAATTCAAATATTTGTGGGTGTAATGCATTATCATGTAAAATTGAAAGGACGTGCAATTTTTAACATGAAAATATAAGGTATCTTTGCCAGACTTGTACTTGTAGTACACATACAAATTCGCCGAACCCGGCTACTCATATTCTACCCATGGTCTTCTACCCATACCCGTACCCATGCTACAGGTTATACCTGTACCCTTGCCCCTAATTCCGGGACCCGTTACCCTTGCCCCCAATTCCGACCCGCTACTCACGTTCGATACCGCTCAAATCCCTGTTAGCTGAAGGTCGCGCGGAGTTTAGCCGTTTAACCAATCAGTGTGCTCCACTGGTCTTGCAGCGGTACATGTAAACCACGATTCGCAATTTGAGCAAAATTTAAACTCGCGGAAAGAACAACATTCTGGTAACATATCGTTATTAGTTTTTCTCATAAAACAACAAAGTTCATGACTTATGGATCTCAAACTTTCAGCACACCATTTGTAAGTACTAAACTACCATTTGGTATAGATAATGAAGGGTAAGTAATGGACTTGCAAATCCCTGTACACAATCTTTAAAACCAAAGACAAACAACCCCTTACATGTACATGCATGACTGCATGTTATCAGCTAACATATATTTAGAAATTTGAAGTTTGTAATACGGAATCACCCATTAGAGATTGAATCACAGAAGATCAATTTAAGCTGTGTTGTTGGCAAAAAAAAACCACCTTCCAACCCACCATGAATATATTGGATAGGACTACTGTGTATGCCTATGTACCAAATTGTATTTGTGCAGTGTGCTGTGTGCCTAATGCATGTCGGATCTCTGGAACTTGGCCAGATGGTGCGTTGTTGGAATAAATTGCAGCTGTTCACATTTGCTGCATTTTGAAGAAAAAAATGGTGGGGGGGGGGGGGTGGAGGTGAGAATTGAGAAGATTACAATGCATTTAAATACTGTTGGCCTGTTGCAACAACAACATACAGTATCGATGGTTAACCACTTATTTAATTTATGTACATGTATGGACATATACATGTTATTATAATATTTCACAGGTGAATACAGTTGAATGTTTGTTGAATCAATTAAGGATTATTAGAGACTAGCGGGACCCATGGAAATTCCACGGGTCCTAGCGGGTGAGGTTTATGTTGAATGGACATTATTTTGAAGATTAAAAAAATTGTACATGTAATTGCCCTCATTAAATGTGTATGATTGGTCGCTTGTAGTACTTTCTGGATTTTTTCTTAAACTGCAGATTCATATTTATTTGTTTAAAAAAAATGTATTTATTTTAGGGAAATTTTCGGAAGTTATTGTGAATACCTTTTTTAAATGGAGTTGTTAATATATATATATATTTTAAATTCATTAAGGGAAAGAAAATTTTTTTTTTTTAGATGTGCATTTTCAGAAGTACCCATGCCCCTGTTCCTTAAATTCTTGGCCCGTACTCATATCCGTACCCATGATCTCATACCCGTATACCCCTGACCCGTACCCATACCCTAACCCACAGGTCCATATCCATATCCGTACCTGTGCCTCTCATCTTGTATCCATACCAGCTAGGTCGTACCCACACCAGTACCCACAAGTCTGTATCCGTACCTCTCGTCTCGTTCCTGTACCTGTACCCAATGGGCAGTACCCTTACCTGTACCTCTCGTCTCGTAAGCGGCTGACCCGTACACATACCTCTCCTTTTGTACATGTGCATAACCGTACATTTTCTTGTACCTATACTTACGTACTCGTATAATGTAGGCTACATGTTTAAAATACAAATATAAAAAATCTGTACCCGAACCAATGGCTGTGTACCCGTAACTGCTGTTTGTATTATTAATATTAATGAGAAAAAATGCATTTATTCAAATCATGAATTCAAATATTTTGGGGTGGTGAATGCATTATCATTAAAATTGAAAGGACTGCACATTTTAACAGAAAATTAAGTATGCTTTGCCAGACTTGTACGTAGTACACATACAAATTCCCGAACCCGTACTCATATTCGTACCCATGGTCTTCTACCCATACCCGTACCCATGCACAGGTTTATACCCGTACCCTTGCCCCTAATTCCGGACCCGTACCCTTGCCCCCAATTCCGGACCCGTACTCACGTTCATACCCACACATGGTCTCATATCCGTACCTGTACCTGACCCACAGGTCCGTAGGCATACCCATACCCCAGACCCATACCTGTACCTCTCAAGTCTCGTAACCCGTTATTGGCTCACTCTCCACAAGGTCTGCTAACCACCCATGTTCAACAACCTCAGAAATGCACCCTACACATGTATACAACCTACATAACGAAATTTGCCAAATCTGCCAAGTCTAGTCCGGCTGGTCCAAGGTCCGGCACAATGTACCGTGTGTAAATGTGAACACAATTCAAACGGAAGACAATTAATAGTACTGTTTGTACCACAAAAGTTCACTAAACTTCAACTTTACATAATTTTACATTTCAATATTTGAAATGCACAATGAGTCCTCCATTTTCAAGTTATATGTTGAGGTAATTGGTAAACTATCCATTTGGAGCATGCAATATTTTAGTATAACTTTGTTTAGAAATGTGAATTTCAGAGCATATTCTTGTGCCACGACTGCAACAAAAAACAACCACTCATTATTTTGTACAAAAAAAGTCAACTGAACTTATAACACACAGTGATTCTGCCACGGAGCACGCACGCGATAGAATGTAGACTGCACAGTTGAACGGCAGCACGTGACATGGTTTTTCACGTGTGGGACTACGCAGCACGGACGATCTTTTACGGACTTTGGGATAATTTGTTGACACAGTGACAGAAAATGATGCCTTAAAATGACATTTTGGTTGAAATAGGTGTGATGAAGTTCTTTTCTATTCAGAAATTAGCTCAAGGGAAGAAAAAAAAAGGTGAATTTGCCGATAATTTCTATGGCTATGCATGCACGTACACGGGCGAGAATGCCGAATCGGGTATTTTTGGTCGGTAAAACGCCAGACTGGCAAAACCTTGGCGAAACTGTGAGACGAGTCTGGCATTTCTCACCATAAGCTATGCTGGTGATTGTACGCGCACGTTCGTACGATTGTACGGCAAAAAGACTCGGAGAAATGCCCTCAAAAATCGGCCTCTGGAACATTTTCGTCAAAAACAATGGGCCCCTGAGACAATAAAGACTATCGCCGCATCGAATTTTGGGGTCGACACGAACTGAACAGTCGCCGTTCGGGAGCCTATTCCATAATAAAATACCGTGAAAAAAGCCAAAAATCGCCAAATTCGGGGCAAAATGCCAAAACCGCCAAATAACGGTATTATTATAATAGATATGGTAAGGAATACTGTAATTCGTAACATGATGGTTGATTGGTTGTCTTCCCAGTGTTTATTTACAAGTGGAGCCATTTCAGTGAGTAGTATCGTTTGGCAGTGAGCTGAGCATAGCATATGCATTCAGACACACACACACATGCATTAATTGCGGAAACAGTACACAACCCCCGCCGCCACACACACACACACACACACACACACACACACAGGACTGAATTACTGATTTCTTTGCTGCATATTAACAGTTCTAATAAAACTTCAGCATTTGATTTACATTGATGATTAAAAGGCTCTCTTTTCATCTGAAAATGATTGCAACCAGTTAAAAACAAAATTTAATCAATTGATTACAACTTTGACTAATGCAGTTACATCGTAACTAATTGTGCAGTAGAATCTAGTATTGCAGAAACAAGGAAACTCTGCAATGGAATTTATACGCTGTAGTGTACATGTTGAATAGATATATTATATGGTCCTCACTTAAACTACCCAGTTGAAACTGATATTATAGTGCATATATGAAGGAAATTAGTCTATACAGCAATAACGTATGTAATGAAGTGGAAATAGTTACACTTTTGTTAGTTTCTTCAAGTAACCCACAGCGGCTGTAGTACAATTGCCAACATAAACCCTCGTCCAATGCACATCCTGTTTGATTGAGTGGTTATGTGATATGTACATGTACATGGTGTTTTTATAGGAAATAGATAGAAATAAATGTTTCTTTTATTGAATGTTTACATCAAGCAATTATGTGGGAAAGCAAAGTCTCATGTATTGATATTTAATTATTTTAACTCTTTGTGGTTTGGTTCTTCCCTTTTTGCCATGAGTTTGTAAATTTCCTGACAACATGAGTACACTGTATGTCTGTAACCGAATATAGTTAAGCCATATTAATTACAATTTATACAATCTCTCGTGCGTATTTAAATTTAAACTGATGATAAATCTTGCTGATTTATGAATCAGGAAAGGCCTTTGTTCCAGAATCAGTTTCATTGCACGTGGCACTCCTTTCTGACACGTACTAGTGTTGGTTCGACCACATGGCTGTTGAATGTTTGATAATACTGTATGCTGTATCCATGGTCAATATTTCAATGTGTATCTAGTACTACTAGCAGTGTGTGTGTCTGTGGACAGATCTCTTCAATTTCACTCAATTTGGCAATCATAGTTTCAGTATGGGGTTAGAAAGGTATAGTCCATGCACTTATGTGTAGAGTAAGATGTATTTGAATTTCTGTGATTCATGTTAGTGATATTGACACTCATATTGTTCTAGCAGAGCAGCTTGCATAGTCTGTTCAAGTTTTATAATATACATGGGTATGGCACATTTGTCTAACCTCCAGAGAAGTGAGAATTTAATTTGTAGGGTGCACATCAAATTAATATTGTACTCTTGTTGTGAATTCTGCCATGTTGTCGTTGAATTCTAACGTTTGTAGCTAATTCAAACACTTAAATTGAAAACATTGCACCTTGCTGGAGGAATGGTGATATGATAGCATATACGTGTAGGTCTATCAATTTTATGGTTGTACATTTATGTAATATTTGCATCTACATACCGCAAAGTGAGGTCCAGGAAATTTTAGCTTTGATCATAAGTTGCATATATGTGCACTGTATGGGTAGTTACATGATGAATGAGCACATCATCCAAAAAAATATGATTGTTTTTCTTTTCATCAAAGTTTAGCACTAGTGTGCTATGGAAACTCTGAAAGGCTTGAAACATTAACTTGACCATGTGAAGGGAATTGGTCGGGTTTATTTTAATCGAGGGTTCTACACCAAACCATGGGCCAATAGTGAGGTCAGGTTGCTCATGGCAACCAGCAATATGTACATGTAGCACCAGGCAACCATGAAAAGCCTTGGATATTCACATTGGGCAAATACTGTTACTTTTCTAGGGGGAAGCTGCCCGTCATTAATAAAAAAAAAAAAACTTTATTCATTCCCTCACCATGCCAAGAATGGGAAACTGAGATTGATACAGTAAAAAGATAAATAAATTTCATAATATTGTGGACCACTGTGGATATACAAGTCAATAAGAATATGTATGTATAGCAAGTATCAATTAATTCTGAAAACATGAAAAGCCAAATGGAATACTGTATTTTTAAAGTGGGTAGTGCTACAGAAATCTTGATGAAAGAGCTATTTATGGTACATTGAACATGGATCTGTATGAAGTTTTATTTTATTACTTATGACACTCTGGTCTGATGTTTTTTTTTGTTCTTTTGCGTCTCATTACAGATTAGATGTTTACCGGAAGGTCCCCAAAGATCTTACACAGCCAACTATAGCAGGGGCATGTGGTAAGAATGCAGATTCATACTTTCTTCAATTTACAGCACTGATGTGATAAAAACACAACATTCCCCAAATTCATCAAATCAGTTAAATTTTTCAATAGAGACAACAAATTTAATCTCGCGACTCGAGAGTTATGACTACTTTCTTATTCTTTACATCATCACCATTCATTATCAGCCATGATCAGCCCACTGTAGCGCTCAAAATACACTGGGGCTCGGGACGATTTGCCCTCGTAATGCAAAAAAGAGCCTTCGAAAATGTCAAAAGAGCCCCTGAAAGTTTGCATAGACACAATGTAAATTGTAGCTAAATTTAGCCAAAATAGCCCCTGTGAGAAAAAAAAATATTTTGAGCCCTGGCAGTTTGAAGGGTAAATTTAAAAGATTAAAGGGAAAGTCCCTGTGAGGTCAAGTTGGTTTTAATAAAAGCAGAAAAATAAGAGAAACATATTAATGAAAGTTTGGCGAAAATCCACCAAAGAATAACAGAGTTATGAAGTTTGAAAGTTTTAACTTTATGACATCACATGCAAGCAGTTGCCCCATTTGTCATGTAATATGAATTCCGTAAATTACAATTTTTTAATGGTTCATGATAATTGAATGGGTTTTTTTCGTAGAAGCCATTATGAAATAATATTTCTGATTATATATTGAATGCAACGGTAAAATCATTTTCAAGTTTCTGATAAAATGGCACTTTATGGAATTTATATTATATGACAAATGGAGAAGCTGCTCACCTGTGACATCACAAATTTAAACACTGTAAACATTTATAACTCTATCATTCTTTGATGGATTTTTAACAAACTTTTATTAATAAATTTCTCTCATTTTTCTGCTTTTATTAAAATCAACTTGATGTCAGGGTGGACTTCTGCTTTAGGAAGAGCATCATCAACAAAGTCACAGACTCCTTTCAGAGGACTCATAGCTTGATAGTCGAAATGATCATGGGCTAACAGGCCTTTTCAGTCAATAAACCCATTGAACCCTTTTATGCCGAATAAATAATAATAATAATAATTGAATACAAGAACCAGATGTGCTAAGTTTGTGGGAATTACAGAAGTTTGAGATGTGATTGGTGAATAGGTGCATGGGCCATTTCATGACTTTGAATTTATAATGAAACACGCTTCTTGTGTTGAAAACAACTTGTTCCATCAGGAAAATAGCATTATAATTCCGTAATAAACCTAGCCATATTCCACAAAATATGTTTGAATCCCAAATTGGGAACTTTAGACACCTCTTATTAACGCATCTTCCATCTCAAGATTCTGTAATTCCCATAGCGTTAGTACAGACATGTAGCATACCCGATTCGCATAGGCAACCTGTTAAAAAAAGAAAAACGGTCAATTCCATTATATTTAGTGTCAGATTTTACCTTGAAAAGTAATGAAAACAGTTTTTTTTTTTTTTAAGTGAGTGATCATGATTTCCACATTTTTAGCCCAAGTACTAAGTCTAGTGAATTGAAACAAAGTTCTCTGTTTGTCTCTTTCTACCTACAGTCTCTCTATTTAGCATGCTGTTTATTACATTCCTCTTACTGTCAGAGTTCAAATCATTCATCATTCCTGAATTGTGAGTATCAAACATGAAAACTTTGCTTATCAAAATGTTGTAAACGAGGTTGTTGAGACCACCAATTTTACCTCGGTATAACCGGTATCTCATCGTAAACGTTCATATAATGTATCACGCAAAATAATAACATGTATGGGACTAGGCAGTAAAACCATCTGTTTACTGCTTCAGTGCTTCTCCCACTTGTTCTGCACCAACACTGTGAACAGAAGGCTGATTATTTTTCATTTATATACTCATCCAAAGCAATAAAGAAAACAATCTTGAGATAAAACAGCAAATTCAACACTGCTCGAAACTTGCATTCAGTACTCTGCACTGGATCCAGGCATTGTGTGTGTGTGTGTGTGACTGTGCAGTAGTGTGTATTATACACACACAAACACACACACACACACACACTCGCAGATGAGTCGGGAACTTCATGTATGTTCATGGCCACATGGCAGGCTCTCACAATGAACGGCGATGCGCTCTGAAATGATTTGGCAATTTTTGTGTTGCCAAAATTTATCAGCGCACGATGCGACTTCCATTTCCTCGTTTTAAACTGGTGAATCTCTTATGTTTTTCTTTGTTAATGGGTTGAGAAAAATACCTTGTTATAAGCGATTTCTCGCAATAACCGAGCTCGTTATAAACGGCACTTCTTTCCATTGAACAACACGTAAATGAAAACGGGTCTTAGACAATCACCTTGTTAAAAGTGGTACCTCGCTATATCTGAGCTCGTTACAACGGGGTTTCCCTGTATATAGCACTGACGTGATATTGGACGTACGGTTATAAAGCATTTTCAGATGGTGTGACATTTGGTGACTCTATGAGTGTTTTGTCAACTTCAAACAATTTCACATTTCATACAAGCATGATGAAAAAGGTGTTTTCTACAAAGTTTGTAGACAAGTTGAGTGTGAACTGAAAATGATTTTTTCATTATACAATGTTATGAACAAAATTATGAAGTTGCAACAAACTGTGTGATGTTCTTTATTTCAGATCAATACATAACAGCACAGTTTTGCCCCACAAAATAGGCTATAGGCCTACCTATTCATTGAAGGCCAAGTTCACCTTGATGTCAAGTTTGTTTTGATAAAAGCAGAAAAATAAGAGAAACATATTAATGAAAGTTTGGCGAAAATCCACTGAAGATTTAGAGTTATGAAGTTTCAAAGTTTTAAATTTGTGACGTCACATGCGAGCAGCTCCCCATATATCATGTAATATAAATTCCATAAATTACCATTTTTTATGGTATAATTGAATATTTTTGTTTTCGTTAAAGCCTGTATGAACTAATGTTTCCGATAATACATTGAATGCACAGGTAAAATCCTTTTTAAATTTCTGAGAAAATGGCATTTTTATGGAATTAATATCACATGACATATGGGGAGCTGCTCGCATGTGACGTCACAAATTTAAAACTTTGAAACTTCATAACTCTGTTATTCTTTGGTGGATTTTTGCCAAACATTCTGCTCTTATTAAAACCAAC
The DNA here is from genome assembly GCA_001188425.1 of Eucidaris tribuloides. Lineage (NCBI taxonomy): Eukaryota > Metazoa > Echinodermata > Echinoidea > Cidaroida > Cidaridae > Eucidaris > Eucidaris tribuloides. Next base: position 18,757 of record JZLH01S0266502.1, read on the forward strand.
TTGACGTCAGGGTGAACCTTGCCTTTAAGTACTAATTGTCTAAAAAGTATAATGGTATTACATCTTAATGCAGGATGGCCAGGTGTTGAAAATTAAAATACTGGTATAGGACACCATTTGCAAGAGGTAGATTGAGCATTTATATGCACTTCATGGGCAGTGGGCGCATCACAGTTGAGCAGTGCAAAAACCCTATATTATATAGCTGAGGTCGAGGGCCTGTTTAAGGGCCTTGGAAGCCCTGGGGTTTTAAAGGCATCGTTTAACAATGTTTTCAGTTTAAAAAATCTGAGTTGCATGATCACCCGTGTTGCTGGTGTCTATGATAGGTTTAAAAGTGAAGCTCTGAAAAAATTGCAGTTGAAAATGATCATAAAGTGCTTTTAAGAAGTGAAAATTATTGAGCGACAATTCCAGTTTTCCCCCATAAAGTACTGTCTTCTTGAATTTTCCTTCGCCTGACAATAATTCACGTGCCGATTTTTATCTATACGCAGATCACTAATGATGCATAACGATTGTATCTAAACTTTTGTTTTCTAGGATGTTTATTTGTTCATTTGTAAAATGGAAGAAGTTTAAACAAATTGGCCACATAGGCACAGTCAGAAATTAAATGTAAATGTTCAAAGATTTTATTTATCTATTTTTCTGTTTTTGAATGATGCTTGCAAATTTTCTTTTTGAAGTTGTAGTGGCTGTAGCCATGCATAAAATATGTTTGAAAGACACTACCTGCATTTATACAATTTATTTCTGTGTTTGTATGTCTTATGAAATTCGTTTAATTGGTAATAAATCTAAGTGTACATTTTTCTACCAGCATAAATAGAGATTCTTAAAGTGGTTTCCTGTTTGTGCATGCACACACACAGGTTACAGTTCGA
>JZLH01S0266502.1:33118-45550 GCA_001188425.1 Eucidaris tribuloides
CCCCCCCCCCCCCCCCGCTGAGCCGAGTTTTTCGGCGAGTGGCGTGGTGCTGGAAAATAGGTGGACCTAGCATTTTGGCCGCGAAAAACACCCCCCACCCCCCCTTGGCAAAATCCTGCGTACGCCTATGTTTACCACAGTTAAAATATGTGAGCTACATAATCTTCCATGCTCCAAATGTCTTTGATAAGGTCTAAAAATGAAGCCCTGACAAAATTGTATTTCAAAATGATTATTTAGTGCTTTAAAAAAGCGAAAATCGTAAGTTGACCGGATTCACGTGGCCATTTCCTCCCAAAGACATACTGTTTGTAGATCTAGGCTATTTTCTACTCGTCCCGAGTATAAATTGTTTGTTTATTCATTCACATCTTGCCAGTCGCAGCATAAATTTCCAAACTTTTGTATTCTAGGGTGTTTATTTGTCCATTCAAAACCTACTATGTAGCTCAGATATCAAAGTTTGACAACGTTTTTAAATTGAAGCTCCACAATGTTAGCCTATCACTTTAAAGTCATAAAAACAATGTCAGCGAACGTCAGTGAAAAAGATTGAATAGGATAATGTTGAAAAGAACGTGGTACGTATTGACAACATTGCCGCTGCCATGCTGCGATCTGGTCACTGTTTCATTATCATGGAAACACAAAAACCAAACTACATCTGTCATGAGTCTCGCAATTTCTAGGAGTGAAATAAGGCTTGAACCTAAAAAAAACCAATGGAGCATGCCTCATCACCATAGAATGCGTTCAAGGAAAAAGGACAGAATTAACAGTATCCACAAAATAATTATCTTCGCTGAGTTTAAAGGCATTGTATAACAATGTTTCTAGTTTAAAAAATCTGAGCTACATAATTCCCCATGCTACCAGTGTCTCTGATACAGTCTAAAAATGAAGTCCTGAAAAAATTGCAGTTTAAAATGATCAGTAAGTGCTTTAAAATAGTGAAAATCATTGAGAGACCATTCCAGCTTACCCCCATAGACTGCTGTGTTGCAGAATTTCCTATCGGCTGATAGGAAATTAACGTGCCAATTTGTATCTGCACATATTGTACTAGTGACAGCATAATAGTCCAAACTTTTGTGTTCTAGGGTGTTTATTTGTCCATTCAAACACTGTCAGATATGTCAGACAGCAAAGTTTGACAATTTTTTTAAACGGGTCTTCCACAGTGTTATATAGTGTCTTTAAGGTAGACACAATAAGGAATTATTACGATTTTTTTTTTAAAAAAGGAGTAAATGTGACCCGTCACCACGATACCCTGATAAAGTCGCACACCCCAAAGTTAAGGAAAGTAGAAAATAATGTAACTAGGATGTAAAATATGAAAGTGAAGTGTCTTAAAAAATGAAAATGTGTATGTCCTTCACATTTTGCAACAGTTTAAATACTTATATTTTACACCCAAAGTATATTTCTTTCTACTTTTATATTTCGTAGGATGTGCGACTTTATCAGGGTATTGTGGTGACAGGTCACAAATATCTTACTTTCACAAGTTGGGAGTGTATCCGATAAATTTGCCGAGGCTTGGCAGATCAGTGATGTGAGGCCGGAGACAGTGTATCGTTCATTACAGCCGAAATCACATTGGACGTTGTTATCCACTGAAGTGTTGGAGCTACAATTAGATGTCAGTTGCGCTCCAAATGCTCCGACAAAACACCTGGCGACTATAAATAAATCACAGAGCATGAACATAAACAACAAAGATAACAACTTTGCATTTTGTGATTAATCACAGCTATAAAATCTTAACCAAGAATTTTTCGTATACTGTGCTATAATATAGCATTGTAATAATATCCGGTGATAAGTTTCATTTAAAAATTTGTACAAATAAGCAAAGCCTTGATGGCAAGAACTGACAAGTGGGCAATTGGTATTATTAGCAATTCTTGAAAAAATAAAACAAAATTGCCATTAATCTTCCACGTGAAATTAATAACAGGGACATTTCATTTACCAACACAGACACTCACACACACACACAAACACACACACACACACACACACACACACACACACACACACACACACACACACACACACACACACACACACACACACACACACACACACACACACACACACACACACACACACACACACACACACACACACACACACACACACAACACACACACGACGACACACACACACACACACACACACACACACACACACACACACACACACACACACACACACACACGGGTTTATGTTAGATAAGTTCGTTCAACGATGCCGATATGATGTCAGCGTGATTTCATTCGATTTAGATGTGTTGTTTGACGTGCATTAATAACACCCGCAAATCTTTAAGAAGTCACGTAGGTCGAATGACCACTAAAGCTTGCAGGTTTGGTGAAGCTCATAAATTCGTGGATGTAGAAGTATCTTTGAAAAGTGTAAACTTAAAAGACAGGAGAAGGAAGAAAGCACTTAACTTTCAATGTTAAATGCCATGGAGCTTCAGATGAAGACACGAACGCCCTTGCTTGTAGTAAATTATGTGAAATGATGAAAGCCCCGAAGACGGTAATCAGCATGGGAGACCCACGGCATTGTTGTCGCACATGGTGGGTGATAGGAGTATCGCATACTGTCGTCCAGCAGAGTGAAGAAGTTGCGTGCTGTTGCGCGCGTGAGTCGTCAATTGCAAAACTCATTCCGAAAAAAATGCCAGACTTAAGTTTTTAAAGGCTTTGACAGCGTCATGTTCTTGTGTGGATTGATGATAGCTATTGTTTCTTTCAAGCGTTTCGAAGCACTTATCGTAGTTAGTGTGTGTAACGGTGCAGTAGGCTGAGGATAGGTGCAGGAAATACTGTAGTGAATGTTTGCAAATGAATGTAGCACTTGAGGGAAGTAGCCATGAGAATGTAGTTACTTACGAGCAATTGGGAATAAGAACGATCAAGTTGTTAAGAGTGCTGTGGTGAACATCAGTTTGCTGTTTTGAGATAATCTTGGTGCATGTTGAGTTGGTTCTCCAGGTTTTAAAACTCAGGAATGGTATGATGAACTTTCCCACCAACGAGACGTCTGTGACCCACCCCCCCCCCCACAGAAACACGACACAGCACACGACCGACACACAGCACACAGGACGAGCACCACACACAGGACACCCACACAGCAGACACAACACCCCGTAACGAACACACCATGTACATGTGTTGTTCATAAATCTCTATTCAATACTTTCTACGCAAAAATCTAATATTTAACTAATAATATCCCCATACTCATTACTTACTGTTATATTTGACAGCTTCAAACTGTATCCGAAATCTTTGCTTACTTTTCCAATATGCACTTGTGAATATCACAGTGACAGATGAATTTTGAGTCGTAAAATCGAGACTCTGCAGTCTGTCATGAGTCCATCCACCCGTCCAATGTTTCCAAGTTCGAAGGGAAAATTTCTCCGTTCCTTCCCCGATTAATACGTGATCTCCGCCAAGTGAATAAAAATCATCCTTAAGATCGAACGACCTCGGGACGACCGAAATCCTAAGCCCTTCAGGTGCTATTATATGCCAGACACAATAAGTGTTGTTAGGGTAGTCTAATGGATAGTTGGGTGATGTTAAGAAGATTCTTTGTTCTTTCAATCGCAAAATGTCACCTTTAAAAAAGAAAGATAAATGTTGAAGGGACTATATACGTCGTGCAGTGTGAAACAAAATCAGCAGAAACATTTGACATTATAATAATATCTGGCAATAAGTTTAATTTATAAATGAATGCAGATTAGCACAGCCTTGATGGCAAGGACAAACAAGTGGCAATTGGTAAGTTTAGGAAATAATAATCCTTAAGGATTTAATACCTTTCACTTTCAATTCTTAAATAAATAAAATAAAAATGGTGTTATTATACCTCGCTTAGAAATAGTCGCTATATAACAATTACTCATCCATGTGAAAGTGATAACAGGAAGGCTTTATTTCCCAACACAGACACGCACAGACACACAGACACACAGACACAGACACACACAGACACACACACACATACACACACACACATACACACACACACACATACACACACACACACACACACACACACACAACAACACACTCTCACCCTTACACATCTACACGACACACTCGCACACATGAAGTTAATTCCTTCCTCGAAATTTATTTGTTTTATATGACAAGGTGTGTTTATTTCTCCCATCTTTCTGAACATGTTTTGGGGGGTAGCTTGTTTATATACTTCACTTATCTAATTTTAATTATATAGTACAATTATGTTAGTATTATCTAATTCTATTATACAAACCCGTTGTTTTCATAGCGATACCAGTGTTTTAAAACCTGTACGGGACGTATATATACAGCTGACACTAAAATGGAATATTTTTTTCCTATGAACATGATAAAAAAACAACAACAACAACAACAAAGAAGTATACGTTAACTCTACCTCCACCCTGAGAGGGATGTAAAACCATGACATTACCTGAATGATCGACAGCATTTATAATCATTTCGAAGTTGGATGTCGTTTGAAAACTGCTATAAATTCGAAACCTTATCCACATTGAATCACTCAGTGAGGTCACAGAGCTCGGTAATTCGTCCCCACTAAAACGCGCCAGTCTCGTGTCTAGGGTTTCGTATAGGACCCGAATGTCGTCTACTCCATCACCGATGTCTAAGAAGGTCTGTTGGAGTTTGAATTTGAGGAAGTTAACTTGAATCCGCATGTCGTTTGTGCAGTTGATGGTCCATATCCAGCAATTAAGGCCAGCATGTCGACTAGCATAGACGTTTGCGGAAGTAATGTTGATAACACTTGGAAATTGAAGTGAATAATGTCCTAGAAGATAACAATAAATAATAATTAAGAATTCCAATAAACTCGCATATTTCTATTTCAAAATACATGTAGCTCCAAATAACAAGACTTGTTTAATTATAGCGGCAATAAACGCCAGCTAAGAGATGTTCAAAGTCCAAAGCTTTACAGTGTAATATCCCAGGGCTTTGTTTTCGCTTACATTTAATGTATAATACGAACATTTTTTTCTACTGGTCAACATGCTCATCAAAGCGGAATGTAGCAAACATGTGTATTGGAAAATGCGAGATTTAAAGCCTTGTAAGATGGCGTAAACTTTGCTGAAACTCCTTCATACATCACCCCTAATCACACTAAGCAGTTAAAACATTGGGCCCATGCACGCCACCCCAACTCTTAAAGATTGTGCCAGGGATTTGCAAGTCCATTACTTCCCTTCATTATGTTCATTATCAATACCAAACGGTAGTTTAGTACTTACAAATGGTGTATTGAAAGTTTGAGATCCATACGTCATGAATTTGTTGTTTTATAAGAAAAACTAATAACGACATGTTACCAGAATGCCGTTCTTTCTGTGAGTTTAAGCTTTGCTCAAATTGTGAATCGCGGTTATATGTATCGTCGCAAGACCAGCGAAGCGCACTGATTGGTTAGACGGCTATAACCTCCGCGCGACCTCCGGCTAACGGCTGATCGGACAATATTGGAACGGCACGTGCACGTTTGACGTCACGGAATTTTTGAAAAGGCTTCTGAGTCATTTGAAAAAAGATGAAGTTAACCGTCCAGATTTTCACCAAAGCTCAATATTTTACCCCAAGTCTCAATGAGGGGTGTTTATTTATATCAATCTTCACATCGGATATGATTCAGCTGATTTCATTCATTTAGATGTTTTTGACGTGCAAATTAATAACCCAATCTTTAAAATAAACTAGTCGAATGACTCACTAAAGCTTCAGTTTGGTGAAGCTCCATAAATTCGTATTAAATAGTCTGTTTGAAGAGTGTAAACTTAAAAGAAAGAAAGGAAAGAAACACTTAACTTTCAATGTAAATCATACTTACGATGAACACACGACGCCCTTGCTTTAGTAAATTATGTCGAAATGATTAAAGCCCCAAACGTAATCAACATGGAGACCCAACGTGCATTTTTCGCCATGGTGGAGTGATAAGATGTACGCATACTGTCGTCCAGCAAGTGAAAAAGTTGCGTGTGTTGCGCCTGATGTCAATTTGCAAAACTCATTCCGAAAAAAAATGCAACTTAGTTTTTAAAGCTTTGACAGCGTCATGGTTTCCTTGTGTGGAGTTTGATGGATAGCTATTGTTTCTTTTCAAGCCTTTCGAAAGCAACTTATCTATTATTTTTTTAACGTGCAGTAGGCCTAAATATGCAGGAAATACTGTATAAATCGGTTTGCAATAATGTACACTTATGAAAGCCACTTGAAATGTAGGTTACCCTTACACAATTGGAATAAAACGACTCAAGTTGTTCAAGGAGTCTTGGTAACAATCAGTTTGCTTGGTTTTAATAATCTTGGGTGCATGTTGAGTTGGTTCTCAAGTTTTAAAACCAGGAATTATGTAACTTTACCCACCAACGCAGACGTCTTGTACACACACCCCCCCCCCCCACACACACACACACACACACACACACACACACACACACACACACACACACACACACACACACACACACACCACCTACCACACACACGACACACACACACACACACACACACACGCACACACACACACACACACACACACACACACACACACACACACACACACACACACACACACACACACTACTACACTTTTTCGTTAAACTGTCTTATTTCCGCCTCCATGCATACCTTGCCATACTGGAAGGGGATTTAAAACCCAGTCAGCTACCTGAATTTAGTGAATACAGGATCAAGTAGAAAAGGGAACAATCAAAGTTTGACTAAATCTGATTTAATTGTGGAAGAGTAAAAAACCAGCAATAGAAATGCACACCTGAGAGTTGACTTGGAGTCATATGACTCAGAGTCGTATTGACCAGAGTCATTTTCAGGAAACTTAGAATTTAGATTTTTGAACTTAGAAATTACAATTTTGTTTGCTATTACAATTGTAGGAGACACACAATACCTTTGAATCGACTATTCTAGCATGTTGTTTGTTTAGTGAAATGTTCAACTGGTTTGTCGTCTGGTAATTTGTTCTTTTTCTCTATGAGAATACCTTTTATGACAAAATAATGAGTCTAACGGTCTAATTGGTGATGTGTCTTATCGTCCCAGGGCGATTAAGGAGAGGTTTGGTCGCATATTAGAACAGCCACTGCGTGCAGTCTGTGCAATGGTGTCTGGAGGCCATGTGATGTGCGTAAGTACGTTCGTTTGGTGTATGCGATCGCCGAGCTGTGTTCGTTGATCATTGCTGAAGAAAACTGGACTAGATCTACCTCCGGCAACAAATGACAAGATTAAGATATGAAAAGTATTCTAACTTGCGGATATCGGGATGTACGGAGGAAGTTCTAGTCCACTTTTCTTCAGCCAGAAATTAGCATCAGCAAGAACACGGCGCGGTGTGACGTACGTAATTACGCACTTCACGTGGCCTGCAGACACCATTGCAGACTATGCACGCAGTGGCTGTTCTAATATGCCACCCTTTCCCTCCTTAACCGTTCTGGGACGATCTGTAATTAGAGCATTCATTTTGAAGGCATTCTCATCATTACAAAAAACTGAAAAAGAGAAAACAATAAATCACTAGACGACAAATAAGTTGAAGTTGAACATTCATCAAAGAAACAAACAATATGCTAGAATAATCAATTCAAAGGCATTGTGTATATCCTGCAATCGTAATAGCAGTCCATTGCTAACCGAAGTACACACTCCAGCTCGAAAAAAGAGATATCAAAACTAGAAATAAAAACAAATGATCCGGCAGATAATTCCATGAAATCATCACATTGGTAAGGTATTCATCACAACCACAACCATACACAACCATTACTAACAGTACTATTACTACTACTACTACTACTACTACTACTACTACTACTACTACTACTATTACTACTACTTCTATTACTATAACTACTACTACTACTACTACTATACATACCTGCCAACCAGTACGATTTTTCCAGGGCAGTTCTGGTCTTATTACAGTTATTAGGCGGTACAGTAAACAATAAGAAGTTTACAACAATAAAAAAATGAAATTAGAGTGCGAATGAGAAAAATATTGGAAACAGCTAAACAAAGGTTTTCTTATGAGAAAAAACATGAATAAAAGATACCTTTTGTTCCGTCACTCACCAGTGAATATAAACACGTCATTTCCATTACAATTTGGGCATTGTATTAAAATCACTGTAGTAACCAAGGCATTTGGTTTCATTTATTTTGGTAATTCATGTTCTATTCTTATTATAATCTACGTTTTTGTTGTTGAAGGCACCGCCTAGTAACTGTAAAAAGGACAGAACTGCCCTGGAAAAATCGTACTAGTTGGCAGGTATGCCACTACTACTACTACTATTACTACTACTTCTATTACTATAACTACTACTACTACTATTACTACAACTACTACTACAACAACAACTACTAGCACTACTACTAGCAATAATAATAATGAAAACAACAGTAGCACTAATAACAATGGTAAGTGGAGGGTCAATAGAGTGACCAGTCTTTTCCATCCTGTATTCCCTGTTAATTACGAAGCTAATATTTCTACATATTATCATAACATTATTTTTTTTTTAATATCACGACAGCCCTCAAAGTACGAGGTCAAATATTGGTAGATGTTTCAATAGTGAAACGAATCGACATACATTTACTTATTTTTTTCCCCAATCTGATGGTACATCATAACAAAGATTGCCCCCCCCCTCTAAAAAAAAAAGCATGTCACTATTAACGCGCACATACAACACCCGCATCTTCCGAATGGTTGCAGTTGTGTTTACCAACAGGGGGATGTTGGCAATCCAGGATATCAGATTCATCCCCGGAGCATTCTACGTTGTCCAGGATGATATATCCGGTACCTTGCCCGAATAAGGCCTCGCGCGGGGCGCTTACTGCTGTCCTGTAGCCGAGCATACGACACACGACAGTGCCGTCAGTCGTGTCCCACAAATCATCACAAACTGTACCCCAGGCTCCCGCGTGATAGATCTCAACTCTTCCCTCGCTGTCGTTTCTCCCACCAGCAAGACGAACTAAAGGGAAGGAATAAGTTAGACCGGATAGATTACATTCTTATTATCAGACAGGAAGTACCATGGGTAAACTTCTAACTTTCATAAAACAAATGACAGTGTTATGTGAAATAAGCAGTGTGAAAGTATGCGGTGAGTTTGGTAACTGTGCCATTAACAAAATAAACAGTACCCTCTCTGCCCACCGATTCCACTCAATCTCATTGCCTTCTTATTGCCTGTATACAACGTAACCACACGCAACACTAAGCAAATGGTCATTGGTGAAATGACAGTTTCAATTCCGAGTGCATGGAGATGAAATTTAAGTCAGAAAGCTTTTAACTTTTGCTAATTTAAAAGGTGGACTGCCCCGCACTACATTAATTTGAGAGCGCGTGAAGGTGCTGCAGTGAAGGCCATCAATGATAGGCTAATCTGCACGTGATAAGTACTCTCAATTTCTGTAAATAAAATGGCGTTGACTTGATTCTTCATACTCGTGGTCTTGTTTGGTTTGTATAGAGTTGTCACATTGCTATTTCAATTAGAATGTGCTGGTCTGTTGCCATCGACTTAATGTGCCTACTTGCTCAGATTTGTGAAGATTACCGACAAGTGGCTATTGCTGTTATGCGAAGAGGAAGCAACAAACAGTTAACGAATAATTTAAGTGCTGAAAAAAAAAATGTCAATTGTCTTTAAATATTACGGCCGCCAATTTTACAAAGAGGGTCAAATAAATAGCATGACGTAAAATATTACAACGTATTCACAGATAAACCCCTCCTTATCTGATAACCATATCTCCACATCCAGGTCTGAAATAATGTAAACCCCAGTATGATCTAATTTACTCTTTAATTGTCTGGTTTTTAAAGAGAACTTCAGGTTCAATTTAAGTTTTTTTATTCAGTTTGCAGGTTTTGCACAATAAGCGCACTTCTTTCATGCATAAAAGGTTTGAATAACTTATTGGAACAATGAGATGGATATTGTATTGAGTAAGACGATTAAGATCGATTCGTAAATCCTACTCGTTGTCTTAAAGGCATTTATTGAACTTCATCTTGGCGAACAAAGTACACTGCAAATACTGGGATGTTAAATTCAACACCAAGTGTGTTGCACAAGAGGAATATCCTGAAAGTGTTGATTATCAACACCCTTGCTGTAAAAGTCAATGCTCTAGGTGACTGAAATAATTAGTTTGGTGCCCGGGGGGGGGGGAGCAGTGTCATTACAAGGTGTACACCATGCGAGTGTGGAAAAACGAGTAAAAAGGGTTGTTTTTCACGGCCGGGCGATGTACTCGCGTACATTGAAAATGGTATCAAAATCGCCAAAATCAGGAAAAAGGGTATACCTTCAAACGAATGTTACTTTAAAAGGGTACCTTTTCAGACCTGAATACTTGTTTGGGGTATTCTTAGCTCGAAAGATAATTACTTTTTTAGGGTCCATTTTGAAAGTCGATACACACGCATGGTGTACACCTTGTAATGACACTGCTCCCCCCCCCGGGGGGGGGGGGTGGTTGATGTTAAAATAAGACACATGGTGTTAAAATTTTACACCATGTATGTTATAACTATTGTGCAAAACCATGAGTGTTAAATTCAACACCCCAGTTTTCGCAGTTTACGGCTCACCTCTTTGTGAGCAGACCACCCCTGCATCTTCGTGATGTCCACAGTTGTGTCTGTCGGCGCCCGTGTGCTGACAGTCGACAATGTCTATTTCGGATCCATTACATTGTACATCATCCATGAAGATCTCTCCGCTTCCCTGCCCGTACGCCGCACGATACTTCACCCGGTCAGCGCCTGGGAAACCCATCATTCGACAAACTACATCCCCGTCTACGGTCTCCCAGAAGTCGTCACACACCGTTCCCCAAAGTCCAGATTCATAGTAGATTTCGACTCTTCCTTCACGGTCAGATGTACCACCAACCAAACGAGCTGGGTGACAAGAAGATAAAAAAAAATCAAAGGCTGATGTTCTTGAAAGCGGACTAAGTCACTCCCCTGACTAACTCCGGAATGTTAGTCTCCTGTTTTATGTTACACCAAATGTTAACACATTCATTTCAACGTAAATTATTAAAACTTAATAAAGTGAAAAACCAACAGCAAATGTGTAGTAAAAAGTAAAATTGCAATTACTTTCCTGAGAAAAATTACAAACATATTAGTCATGTGTTCTGGAACAAATAGTGTAATGAATAGGATTTGAGGAAATGTTGTGTAAAACAGGTGACTACTTTCCAGACTTAGACAAGGGAATAAGTTCGTCTGCTTTGCAGAATACCAGCCAAAGAAACTAAGTTTTAGTGGAATAATAGAGACAAAAAATCAATTAGTCTCCCAGTCGTCTTCTTTCAGACCGTTATAGTGCATGTGTGTTCCTCATGTATGATAACTGACATTTTTTATTTATTTTTTTTACAATTAAAACATGTTTACCTTATGCATTTGGAAACATGATACATTCTATACATACGATACGTCTCATATAGAATACATTTTCATAGACAGATACATGGTTATGAAAAGCCCAGCAAAGTTGAATGGTGTCACTCTAAAACAAATGGGTTTCTTTCTCTCCATATAGCTTCATTTGTTTTATCTTTTGATGGAAGAAAACAGGGACAGTTGATTTTTTTCTCTAAAAAGGTGTCATTTGTATGACGTTTTAAATTATTGTTCGAGATTTAAATCAATATCAATTTATTTGTTTTAAATCTGTAATAATTTTTCCAAAGAAAAACATGATTTTAATTATGTATTTAGATTGCCATTTAGCTGAAATCCGCGACCCTGGAAGAAAGTGTACCTTCCGAACTAAAAGACATCATGAAAACAATAATTTCACCAAAAATAATGATCCCCCCCCCCCCCCCCGCTATTCTGGCCTTCACAAAAATGAACAACTACACAATTTCATTTGACAAATAATTATCGCCGTACCTCTTGTCGAACATTCGACTCCAACATCCTCTTTATGTCTGCAGTCCACTCTGCGGTCTTCGCCATGTTCGCAGTTTTCAATTTCCATTTCGTCACCGACGCACTCAACACCCTGAAAGGCGAAGGGTCCCGTTCCTTGGCCGTACGCTGCGTCGACGGGGGCGCTTTTCGCGTCTCCGTACCCCAGCATTCGACACACGACATCACCGTCTTAGTCTGGTTCCATTTCCCGAAAATATGACGTCTAGGAGCATTTTGGGGTAAAAGTTGGGAACCAGACTTTTTAACATAATTCGAGGGTGCTGAATCTGAAAAAGCCGGTTCCCAAGCGAAATTGTGAGTTTTTAGCCATCTAATTTGCATAACAATGTAACTACCAAATTTTCTGTTTTT
>JZLH01S0266502.1:47876-59034 GCA_001188425.1 Eucidaris tribuloides
GTTAGTCTTGGCTGCAGACGTAGTGAATGGACCAGTAAAATAAATTTTTCTACTCCATTCAGCGTCTGGCAGGAAAGGACCCTTCCCAATTAGAAAAAATCAAGAGAAAACACTCTCCTCTCAGAAGATTTACGAGTTCTATCTTGCTACCCTTCGAAAATTACGTAATGCAATTAGCTAGCACAAGTCATAATAGCCTTTCTGGCCTCGCGGCCAACTTGGGCAACCTCAGAAGACTCGGTCGGCGAGCTCACCAAGGCAACATTGGTGTGCACTGAAACCGATCAGACAAAGCTACAGCGAGGTGGCTGTAGGAACAAAAATGGTCATTCAAATCAAAAGGCCTGTGTGACGTTGTGTGTGTGTGTGTGTGTGTTGTGTGTGTGTGTGTGTGTGTGGTGGTGTGTGTGTGTGTGTGTGTGTGTGTGTGTGTGTGTGTGTGTGTGTGTGTGTGTGTGTGTGTGTGTGTGTGTGTGTGTGTGTGTGTGTGTGTTTGTGTGTGCGTGCGTGTGTCTGTGTGTGTGTGTGTTTTGGCGGAGGGGGGGTCCATAAATTACCGAGCAGCTTCCGTTTGTACTAACCAGTTTGACTTCATCACTTCTGTTCTCTATCGCTATGCATATACTGTAGGCCTATAGGCCATATATTTTGCATCCATATATTTTCACGATTTTGCTTCAAGACGACGCGAGAGTATATTTTCGCGATTTTATTTTATTTGCATTCATTTTGCACAGAAATGTCAGGAAGTGAAAATTTTCGAGTTCAGTATAAAGTCGCGAAATTCACGAAAATAAAACCACCGCGAAATATTCAGCGTTTACAGTACTTCGTAGATTGTTACGTAATACAAATGATGTATGGAGATGACGTACCTTTTATTTCACACGTCACACCAACATCTTGACTGTGCGTACAATTATTGTGGCCAGAGCGAATGTACGAGCACTGTGTGAGATCAGTTTCCGTTCCTGTGCAGTTGACGTCAGCTATGATGTCTCCGGCACCTGGTCCAAAGTGTGACCCAGTATGTACTTGTTCGGCAATACGATATCCAAGCATTCGACAGACGACAGTGGCGTCTTGAAAGTCCCATGACCTGTCGCAGACAGTGGCCCAAACTCCAGCGTGATACCATTCGACCCTGCCCTCTAAAATTCTGGGACCGCCAACCAGACGAACTATCAGGCAAGAAATATTATTGCAATAAATATATAGATAAATACATAAAATAAACAGATAAAATGGATTAATTTCTTAATGTATAAATACAATAATCAACATGAAAAATATATGAAAACCATGCATTCAAAAAGAAGATATATCAACATCGTGAAAAATGGGTAATTATAGTGAGCATATATTGGCCTAATTTGGAGTTAAACTACCCAGGAAAGATAAATGCGTACATAAATTATATCCATACATTCTTACGTACATGATTTGATTAACAAAATTATTGGAGTAATTATACATAAATTAATGTAATTTAGAAATATGATACATTGTTGACATGATTTGCAGCGGGGAAAAAGGTAATATAGTAAGATATAGAGGTAGCCAAATGGGACCAAAAGGCCCATGGCCTTGTCGATCGGCAAGTAGATAAATGATTAAAGTTGGTGAACATGTCACTCCTCAACAGAACGTACTTTTTTTTCTAAAATCGATTATTTGAAGAAGACACAGTAATGTTTTTAATAATCGTTCATTGCGGGCAAACCATTTTGTGAGAATGAGTAGGTAATTTCCTGTTATCAAAGTGCTTGTCTCCCAAGGCATGTTATGGACTCACATACGGACATGGTTGCAGGGTAAGGCCAGCGAAACCCATCACAGATATATTATACAAATATACCAAGCTGTGAGAAAGTATAGTGGAAATTATCTATCTGAGGAGGGACTGGCATAGTAATATTTTTCCGAGGGGCGAAGCCCCTCGGAAGTCCCTCCGAAGATAGATAATTTCACTACAAATTCGAACTTAATGCTTGGTATATTTGTTTTATATCCCTCACACTTAATAAAATTGAAAAATAATTTAAAGTGAACTCTAAAGAGTAGTGCTATATATAGTGCTTTCATCTGACTGGTGGAAAGTCTGGTTATAGTTTTAGCCATGCCTGGCCAGGGGCGCTGAGCGGTTAATAGTCATCGGTCAATAGTCGTTTAATCATTTCTTTTTTTTTTGGTCATTTTTCAACTGCAGTCAAATGTTGTTGCGAGCCCCGATTCGTGCGAGCGCAGACACCGTAATTCGCGCAGCGCGATAAATTGATTGCTAAATTTTCAGTCAGGCAGCAGCACGCCCAAAATCCCTTCCTTTTATTAGGATCGTATGCGTGCGTGAACATGCCATGCATATCTAATGAGCTGACACATATTATTTTCAAACTCAAAATAAACCTTGAAAATGCATTACATTTTTGTAATGTAATATACGATTTTAAAGGAGATATTTCAAACTTCCCAGCTATATATTTCATTTTGACATTTTCAGTTTTTAAAAATGTATAAATTAAGGTTAAAAAATGATCTTAAAAATGAAATCTTAATGAATTTTTAAACAGTTGAAAGTCTAGTTAAATCTCCTTGCGTCCTGCCAATTTTTATATCAGTGTAAAGAGCATCTATTCAGCTTTCTTGCTATGTTATTTGTTTTGCTATTCATGTTTTAACACAGTCAGGAACAAGCAAAATGCAACATAAGTACATATTTTCTGTAGAGGAAAATATGAGAAAGCATTTCATTGGATGTTGGGGTTTTGTGCTAAACTGTGATTGGCCACAGAGAATACAAACAAGCTTACACAACACACATCTGGTAAACAGGTGCACTTCAAGGTCACCACAGCGGGTGGTCTTGTTTTGAATTACCCGCCACTGGTGTGGAGCCAGCCAATCACAGACCTGGAATGCAGAAATCCATGGTCATAATTTGCATGGTTGTGATATTTTGCTTGTTCCTGACTGTGTTAAAGCAGGAATAATAAAACAAATGACATAGAAAGAAAGCTGAGTAGATGCTCTTTATAATGACATAAAAATTAGCAGGACGCAAGGATATTTAGCCAACATTTCAGCTTGATGAACAGAAAAGAAAAATTCATTTTTGAATCACCTTTTTGACCTTACGTTTTATAATTTAATCAGTGGTCAAATTATATAAAACACATGCAGACATTAAGCTTGAAGTGTCTACTATATTGTCATACTCATCTTTTTATCCTAAACCATTGTGATCATGAATTAATGCAATTTTAGAAAAGAGGTGCACAGCTCATTAAGTATGCAAAGTGCACAGAGAAGTTTTGTGTGCTGATAAATACCAGCTTTTGCCTAATTATCTCCAGTGCTGCGGTCTGACTGTTTAGCTAGGTTGCTACACGCTTACTGAGAAGATCCCGGCTCTTCTCGACTTCGAGCTTGATTTGTTTGCCCATTTTTCGTTTGTTTACATTATATTTCATTCCTGAGGAGACAATAAAAGCAGGGAGACTCTTCCGAGATTCGAACTTTTGGATGCCACGTAACGTAAGTTGACGTCTCATCTGGTGTTGTTTTGTGTTAGTCTCCACACACGCCGCGCCGTACCGTAGGCCTAACACTAACACCAGTGTTGGGTGTCTCGAGACGTGTCTCGGTCTTGAGACATGTCTCGAGACAGTGTTTGTGTGTCTCGTGTCTCGTCTCGGTCTCGGTCTCGGACGCTAATTGTCTCGTCTCGGCCTCGGTCTCGACGGAAATGTCTCGGTCTCGTAGGCCGAGACATCGACGAGACACTATGAAACAGTTCACTTTTGACAAGTCACTCTCAGATTCTCACTTCTTTCTGCCCAGCCTACAGCATAAAATACACATTATTTAATGATTTAAACTCGGGATTGGAGTACAAAGAGTAGAGATTAAGAGTGGGATACATTGAAATACAGTCTGTAGGTTTGTCACTTTTAGTGAACAAAGGAACATGTACCAAACATCAAGCAGCAAACTGTCACTACAAGGTGTACACCATGCGCGTGTACGGACTTTCAAAATGGATCCTAAACAAGATCTGTCGATCTCAGAATACTCTAAACAAGTATTCAAGTCTGAAAAGATACCCTTGTAAAGAAAATGCTCTGTTAAAAGTATACCCTTTTTCATGATTTGGTACCCTTTTCATAGTACGCACACGCATCACCCCGCCGTGAAAAACAACCATTTTTACGGGGTTTGTTTATTCACGAGCTCCATATCAAAGAAGAAGAAGTAGAAATTACAAAAATATAAGGTCACTTCCGCCACAAAATTACTTTTGTTAAATGTGCAAAACATCTTGAGTGTGTGTGTGTGTGTGTGTGTGTGTGTGTGTGTAGTTGCTGTAGAGTGTATTTGTGTATTGTTATATGGTGTGTGGGGGGCTGTGGGGGTTGGGGGGGGGCTGAGGGGCTAGGTACCAGTTCCCATTACCCCCTATTTTACAATGTCGGATGCAGTCCCTAGCCCCTCCCTTTACAATGCGGATACTGGCATAACTACCCCCCCCCCGCTTTTCATGGCACTGGTTCGCGACATAATGCATATGAATACCGCAATCACAACTCCCTGTTCGTTCCGTCATGTTCCTTTCCAGTAAAGGCCAAAGTTTCCATTTTACAACTGTCAAATTTCGTTCTTTCTCCATGTTAGTAATTTAGCAATTTTCCGAATTTGTGTTGGTGACGTAAAATCACAAATAAGCGTCCAAGCTTTCTAGCGCCATTGGTGGGTTTTGATTCGGGTTCGGGGAATGAATTTTTTTTTTTCGGGGGATGGCGGCCTTATTGCAAGCATTCTTTTTGGTAATAAATTTAGTTTTATTCAAATAAATAAATACATGTTTACTTCGGGTGGAATTTTTGGGGCATGATTTTATTCATTTTTGTTCAAAAATGCTGTTTTCCCCGTTTATAGGCCTACAAGTACCTCAAATTCCGTGATTTCCTTTAAAAATCCGCAACGCGGGGAAACTCCCGGTCTCTTACCTCTTCAGCCCTCACCCGACTAGCGCTCCTTACTTTGATACAACTGACACATTTCACCATCAGGCAATGGTCCCCGCCAGGCGGCCATTTCCCCCCCCCCCCCCCAAGTTCCGCTCTCATCATCCATGATTTATGAAAATGATGATGATGATGACACGATATCAGGAATGACTTAAAACTGTTGTAGTAGTCTATAATTGCAGGTAGGTGGGAATATGGAAGAAAGTGTGCGCATTGCATAGAATAACTAGTGTCTCGTTTACTGTCACGGGCATTAGTGTCTCGGTCTTGTCTCGGTCTCGAAGGTAATTGTCTCGGTCTCGGTCTCGTCCTCGGCTGATTCTGAAAACAAGTGGCTCTGTCTCGTCTCGGTCTCGAACGCTAATTGTCTCGGTCTCGGTCTCGTCCTCGGCTGATTCTGAAAACAAGTGGCTCTGTCTCGTCTCGGTCTCGAACGCTAATTGTCTCGGTCTCGTCTCGTCTCGGCTGAAACTGTCTCGGACCCAACACTGACTAACACTAACAGTAACAGTAACAGTACGTGATTCGTCGCATTTTCATAGCACGAAAGATTGGCTTCGTGACACGTAAGGCAAGTGATAACGATGATAACTATAATAACTATGATTATATTCCACATACTAAGAATCTTGCTATAGGATTGGCCAAGAGTTGATCACGTGATAAAACGTAGTTTTCCCATCAGATCGCTCGAGAAGAAAAGTTCGTTACACTCGATAGATAGTCATTTGATAGTCCGAGTGTAACGCACTTTTATTTCGCGCGTACTCAAAATGTTGATAATTGACGCGTTAGGACTGTGTGTACTGAAGAGATCAGCGAAACAAAAAAGTACTAACACCATCTCGGTAACGTGCATATTTCGTGCGCGCAATACGCAACATCCATGTACGCTAACGCGGACGCGCGCGCATCGAACGCCGACGTCCTTGGTGATGCGCACCCAGGAGTGGGCCGAGCGCGTATTCCATATTCAGGTCCATTATGTCTTTTTTTTTTAGAGAAATATCAATCCTTTATGTTTCTTTAGTTAAATAGATTCCGATGTGGAATATAAAGCAAATAATCAACTTTTGGTTTCAGGCAATGAGACTAACTATCACTTCCTCGGCGATCTGAATGTATACGCTATCTTTCCTCAGCTCCGCTTCGGAAAGATAGCTACATCCAGATCGCCTCGGAAGTGATAGTTTGTCCCATCACCTTCACCAACGTTGATTATTTGCTTACTATCGCAGTCTACTTCCGAAACGGCAAAGTTTCTACGCAACTGACCAATTTGCTGTGCAGGGCAGTATGTACACAGGCTGCACACGTTGCCTGCGGGCGCCGGCGCAGTAAGCCGCAGCCGTAGGCGATGCGAGTTAATTTTTTTGTAAATTTTCCGCATTTCAATAATGATTCATAAATCGGCGCTAATAATCCGAAGGGTCAACGTAAAACCTTCATTGTAACACCAATGAAATGTTAAAAATAACATTGAAATAAAAATAACATAGTAATTAGTATACTAAAATTGTCATTTTGAGTTTCGCCGCGAATGAGACGCCATTTTGATTTCGGGTTGTGAGCATGCGCAGTATGCGCAGTGCTGCCGAGACAAAAATAGTGAATATAGTGAAATATACGGAGCTGTGGCGAGGATCTTTAATTTCTAGTGAAATTATGTTTGATCGTTTTAGCATCAATCAACCAATTGCGATTTAGAAAATGCTCATGAATATTCATAGAGGGATATAATTAAAAATAACACAGGACTGGAAGTTGATGAGCTAGGGAGAGCTATGCTGGATAGCAGAGGCGTCGATCCGTGGGGGGGGGGGGGGGAGGAGGCGATCGCTCCACCACTGAAAACATTGAGGGGCAAATATATCGAGTTGCCCCCCTTCCAATAATTTTGACAACTCGAAAAATTCATAATATGCAATGCAAATATATGTTTTAAATAGCATTGGAAAGCACTACAAAACCATTAAACATGGTATAAAAATACTATTAAACATACAAAATTGTCTTTTGTATTTCAATTTGGCGAAAAATTTTGGACATTTTTTTCACTTTTACTGGTCCATCATATCAATAGGAACAGCAAGATTCGGCTGAAGTAAAGTTAGGATCATCATTGCACAAACCTACCTTTTGTGCTGTTGCAAATTACACCGGCGTCTTCATGGTGTCCGCAGTTGTGACTTCCAAAACCTGCGTGGTCACAGTCAGCAAGATCCGTTTCGTTTCCGATACATACAACATTATCAAGGAGGATGGCACCCGTGCCCTTCCCGTAAGATGCTAGGGAGGTCGTCGCAATGACGTCTGGGTAGTCCAGCATTCGACACACGACTTTACCGTCCCGTTTATCCCATAGGTCATCACACACAGTTCCCCACGTGCCATTGTAGTAAACTTCCACCCTGCCCTCATTGGGTTGGTTTCCTCCAACTAGCCGAACCTCCAGCGTTGCGCCTGAAAGAAATTAAATTTATAGGAGTGGGTCGCGAAATTCTTTTACCTACAACCCATTTCCAACTGGTCTTGGGTTGAGTAGAAAAAACAAAATTGACCTGACGAAATAAACCTCATCTTCAATGTAATGAAATATCAGAACATGCATCAAAATGCCGTACGCGTAATACTCTGGTAACTTCCCCACTAGAATTTTAAAAACAGCGTTGATAAAGGGGAAGTTCACCCTGACGTCAAGTTGGTTTTAATAAAAACAGAAAAATGAAAGAAACATATCAATGAAGGTTTGACGAAAATCCATCAAAGAATAACAGAGCTATGGAATTTTTAACTTTTAAATGTTTGACGTCACATGCGAGCAGCTCCAGATATGTCATGTAATATAAATTCCATAAAAATGCCGTTTTCTTTCAAATTTGAAAATGAAATTACCTGTGCATTCAATATATTTTTAAAAACATTATTTCGTACAGGCTCCTATGAAAAACACCCATTCAATTATCATGAACCACTAAAAATTAAAAATTATGGAATTTTTATAACGTGACATATGGGCAGCTGCTCGCATGTGACGTCACAAAATCAAAACTTTGAAACTTTATAACCCTGTTGGTCTTAGGTGTTTTTTGCCAAACTTTCATTGATATGTTTTTTATCATTTTTTCTGTTATTAAAACCAACTTGACGTCAGCGCGAACTTTGTCTTTAAGCTGCTTTCTGATTGCTATTGTATTACTATAATTGTTATTACATATCAGCGGAAGGATATGGATTGGGAGCTAGTTTTAGTGGACAGGCGTCAATGCATATAACTGCCTTGGGTCATTAGTTGGTACAATCAATAGAGTAGGCCTAGTCCATGAAAGTACAATAATAATCAAGTTTACGCACACTTAAACAAACAAACACACACGCACACACTCAAATAACAAAAATACAACATTCTTAATATACTTACCAAGTGGAGCTGCTACGGAAATTAGTAAAACAACAAAAACTGAAGACATGGCAGCAAATCAGATCAGATCTCGTTTTACTCCAAATCAAGCGATGTTGGAAAAAATGGATTTAATATGACCCTAACTGATTCAAAGTTGAAATGGACAGTGCGTGTTGAATAACGGAAGTCTGTACGTATACATATTATTAACACTGTTGACACGTGTACTGTGTGCAGGGCGTATTATTTTTAAAGAGGCATTTCTTCTTCTATATTTTCCTTTTCGTCAGGAGACCTGAAAATCATCAGTTGTGTGTTAAGATTTGTGGGAAACGTAGAAATTGTTCTGGAGATCGATAAACATACCACTCTTTTATTCTTAGTATTTTTTTTTACGAAAAAGAAAAGTGAAATTGCTGTTGCATAAATGACTTT
This sequence comes from Eucidaris tribuloides, assembly GCA_001188425.1. Lineage (NCBI taxonomy): Eukaryota > Metazoa > Echinodermata > Echinoidea > Cidaroida > Cidaridae > Eucidaris > Eucidaris tribuloides. The sequence continues at coordinate 56,742 of JZLH01S0266502.1, forward strand.
ATTTTTGTGTGATTGTTTGATGATATTTTACCCGGTTTTAATCGTGTATGAGACCTGTTCCAACACTTTCCATTGTCTGGTCACTCCATGTTCTGAAAACGGGGTGCCACTACGTTGTGGAGACCACATTTCGGATTTATCTATGAAGGATAACGCTGTCACTTTTATTCCACAATCCCGAAAACGGTAACTAAAATTCTATTCAAATGGGCGTTCCAATCTGATAACCAAAAAACGCACATTTCATATAATAGAAGCAGACAAATCAATGACAGTTTGAGAAAGAAATGGATGAAAACGAATCTATTTCGTTTTTATTTTATTGTAGGCATCATGAAAATATCTGAAACTGTAAAAATTATTGCGAATAAACTTTCTTTTGTTTCTTCCCAAAAATATTACTTAGAGGTAAATAACATGATTGGGGGTAGTCCTCAACTTGGGCTGAAACTACTCTAGAATCAAGTAAACTATGCAAGGATTCTCCTGTAAAAATCTTGTAGTCAAACCTTGAATCATTCTAAAATAAACAATGTCAATATCACTCGTAGCACGGAAACCTGGTGTGTGGCTCTCTATGGGGCTTATTTTTATCGTCTCCGAATAAAATTAAAATACTCCTACGTTTATGCTGGATTCTCCTTAAGTAAACAAATTACAGACAAATCCTCCCAGGTGGGAGATCCATTCCAGCTGGTGTATAGTTGGTATATATTTCAACTCATTTGGTTCTTGAGGCATTTTCAAGTGTTCCCAATCATGTCACTAACCTTTAATCTTCCATTTCCTGGATACTTTACGCAAGTTCTAAAACACTTGATTACATTCTATAAACTACACAAATTTTAATGTGATCATAAATGGTGTTTGATAAGACATCAGCACACAGTTTCTAAGAGGATAATGAAAATTTAGTGATAGTTTGTCTATCAAACAGCGGATGGTTCCTCACTACACCATTACACTTTTCCCATTTAAGATTATGAAGACAAACCTCTTGAAATAATATTATTCGTGTTTTGCAGTTGATGTCTCAGGCTCACTTTGAACTGGTTTTCGTGATTGTTATATTTCTGTACCAAACACTTTTCTCCTAAGCTGGTATTCCCCTTTAAATATAAACCCTAGGTTCCTGCGATAAGTGGTTATCGATTTACGGAAACGTGCAATACCACCCGATTACAGTACTGGCAAGTAGTTGCAGGTGTCCGAGTTGATGAAATGAAGGTCGAAATGTAAGTGACTGATATCCTATACACACGATAAAACTGTGTTTACAAATTAATATAAAAGACATATGTGTAGAAATTAGTGTTTAGATTATTACCACCTAGCATTTAGGAATTGAACACCGATGTTTGTTTGGCACAACCAGGGATATCGATCCATGTTTCGGACTGGGGAGGAGGGCAAAAGTGAAAAAATGACCAAAATTTTCGGCGCGCGCCGAACAAATTAACAATTTTTTTTAATGTTTACTAGTATTTCTATGTCATGTTGAATGATTTTATAGTGCTTTCCAATGATTTTGAAAACATATATTCGCATTGCATGTTATGAGTTTTTCAAGTTGTCAAATTTATTGGCGGGAGGGGGGCAAATCGAAATCTTTGCCTCCAATATTTTCATTGGTGGGGCGATCGCCCACACCCCAATATTTTCATTGGTGGGGCAATCGCCCCCCCCCCCCCCCACGGAACGACACCTCTGGGCACAACGTATAGACTCTGAACAAGTTCGCACGGTTAAAACAAGAATGCTTTTAGAAACGTGTTTCCCCGTCAAGCACATTTATTTTACAGCGCAGTCTTCATTGACTTGCTGGTAGTATACTTATTTTAGAATAGATGGTGCATTATTTGATTATTCAAATAGTTTGTTTTTCCAAATATTATCAACCAATCCTCAATGTATAAAAATCTTTAAAAAGCTCACACGAGTTCAGATTTATTGTGTACTGAAGACCAGCGGCCGATAAGACTTTGTCCTAGTGAGGATAGACGTAGTATTTAATTGTTGTTTTATTGACTATCAAAAACACCAAGTCTCCTTGCACGAAAACAAGTGTTTTAATACGTGTCTTGGTCAAAGATCCCTGGGATTTGTGCTTCATCACATAGATTATGAGAAAATAAACTACCACAGAATTGAACTAAAGTTAAACGTAAATAACATGATTGTGGTTAGTCCTCAACTTGGGATAAAACTATTCTAGAATCAAGTAAACTATGTAAGAATTCTACTGTGAAAATGTTCTAGTCAAAACTTGGCTCGTTCTAAAATAGCTTCCACC
>JZLH01S0266524.1:18351-40215 GCA_001188425.1 Eucidaris tribuloides
CTAAGACAGCAATTGTATGACAATTGTCAGGAAATTCACGTTTTCTAAGCGACATGAACGTATTACTTATGTGTAACTCCGGAACCACGTACCGGAGTCTGCGGAAATGGTCTTAAAGGTGCGGAGTTAGCAAGCGACAAAAGTGCAGAAACCGTCGCGGCGACGTCTTTCGCGTTTGTCGGAGATATATCGCGACGAAACGTCGAGTGGTGGGGGGGGCGGCTCCAGCCCCGCCCCCAGTGCAAGTTAGGTTAATAATACGCTGATATTGCGTTGACTTGATTTGAAGAAATATATTGCCACAAGATATTGGCTGGCAAAGTAAGATAACTTGACATGAACGGCAGATGGTGATGTCGTCCAGCCATATTGGATTCAGATGGCTGACCCACTAAAAATATGATATGATGACTATTCCATTTCGATATGGATAAAGCAATCAAGGCGTACACAGGGTGATTATTTCGTATAAATTGACTAAAAGGGCGCCGACACCAATGTGCGGATCAGCGGGTAGCACCTCCCCCCTGATCGTCTTCAACACTGTAGTGCCCGATATAGTGCAAAAACCGATGGGCTTTCCTGTTTCGTTTTTCCTTCCCTGATCAGCTTCAAAGTTGCTCGCGACATATAGAAACTAGTCTTTCTGTGAACCTGAGAATTGTCTCAGAAGTCCTGTACCACAATGCCAAGTTTTAGTGTGCGAAATTCATGAAGACATAAGGAAGAATAAATTAGGCCTAAGGGTTGAAATAATTTTGAAGAGTAACACATTTGATTTGTCTCTATCTCTGCCATTCAAGTATATTTAACTTGCTAACTATTACGAACTGAATCCTAGCGAATACAAAGATCAATTATACACAATATTGAACGGAAGATAGCGGATTGAATATTACTAAGAGTGCTTTTGGTCTTTAATAGCTACAATGGTATAAAATCTGAATGAGAGAACATATATTTGAATTTACCTTGAATTAATTCTTCATAAATCTTCAGACTGCAACAAGCAGCCGGAGCAGCAACCTGTATCTTCCTCCTGCTTCTTCTTGCTCTGTATCTTCTCCTTCTGCCTTCCCGAATTTACTAATTTCTTTAAGCCTGTCCTTTCTCACCAAACCCATGATTAATTCTATGCCTGCAAATTTCAGCCTTGATTGCGCCACTTTAGTCAGGGGTAGTTTCACAATGCTCGACACTATTGGTTGCTGGTTAATGAATCACTGTAATTCCAGTTGTTGTCATTGCTATCATGACAAAAGCCCGATCATCTATATTATCTGTACTTAGAACTCATTTGATTTCATGCACGTTCTTGCGGTCTACTGCTGTCGTTTTAGGTATACTGTATACTGTTAGTGTCAATGTTGACTCACCATCTCCGTATTAATATCTAACCTCTACGTTCTTCTTAGAACTGTTATCCTTTCCACACTAAACAACAGCAGCCGTTTAACTTAAGCTGCAAATAGAACATCATATATGACCATTTTCCACTAAAAATACATCACGTTACTGCATATTTATGATGACATCATTAATTAATGGCTCCAAAACCAAGACTGCTGTGGTGTCATGGAAGAAGGAAGTCCCCTTTGTCAAGATTCAGATCAATTGTACAGCAACAGAATAAATTAAAAGGTTAGAGAGGCTGGAAAATGTGACACTGCAATAAGACAGAGGATTGAGATTGCGAGAGCAGTGTTTATGAAAATGCAGGATGCATTTTCTAGTAGGAAGGTGGATCTCGATCCAAGGTGCAGAATCTGAAACACTTTGTTGTATAAAGCTAAAGCATACAGGACGTAAATTAGAATCAACTGAAATGTGGTGCGTGCGGAGAATGCAAAGAGTAAACTGGGTGATGAAAATCAGCAACGAAGAAAGCGAACTAAGAATAGTGTAAAAAGAGACAGCTTTTATGTTGGTCATATAATAAGAGGAGAAGCATTGCAGAAATTGTTATGAAGGATTATACAGGGTAAACGCTAAAAAGATAGCCAGTGAAAAACTGGGTTTGACGATATTAGGAAATGGACTGGATTGATAAATGAAGAGGCTAGAACAAGGGTTCAAGACCGAAGACGATGGAGGTGCATAGCCATCAACCCACTCTAAAGAACGGCACTACTTGATTGATTGAATAAAGAGGAACGGACTCAATGACAATACTAACATGTAGATCTTTATCATGAATTAGAAGAGTATATTGTGAAAGTCCATTCCTACAGTAATGTGAAGAACCCACTTTTGCACATTAACCATTTTAAGATCTACAGGAGAAAGAATTTTCTCGAGAGGATGCACTAAATGCCATATATGAAAGGGTTTCTTGTTAGGCAAGTGCAATACCCAATATACATGCAGATGTGGTTACAAGCTTGTCGCCCAAACTTTCTTGCACAGACCTGTGTGCTTGCAATATTGAATGCCGAACAGTTTATCACTCCTTACATAATCATATGTTTTACAGTATTTCAGATGACATTCGAGCTAGAACTGTTTTGGTACTGTGAAATTAGTTGCTTTTGAATTATTTTAGTCTTGCAGTAAAATAACCTTTAGATCCGACATATTTTGTAAAATATTCTCGATATAATTATTCAAATACTGTGGAGCCAAGCAAGATAGTAAGAAGTTTGTAACGCAATAGACATAACGTAAGTTATAGATACTTACACTCATGTGCTTCATATAAATTATTCTGTCAACAGGCATTTTCGAAAATTAAGTAATGTACAAAATGAAATAGCTATATGTAACGTAACAAAGAAAATATTGGTGATGTGTGTCCTGTTTTTCCTCGAATTCCAAAATGCAGAAATATAACCATATGCATTTTACATTATGGAATCAGAAAGGGATCTTAATTTGTAAGTTTAGAACCAGACTGGGTGTAGGGTTGGTTGCTGACAACAGGGGACTACACATGTACACTATGCAGGCATTTCAGGTTCCAAGCAGACGCCGATGTGACTGTTCCTTTGTCAATGATCGAGGGAGTAGATCACCGAAACCACACATTGCCTAAGATCACCTAACTTCTATAAAATAAAATGTGGTTGGATATACAGACGGATGTTTCAATTCCGGCAGATTACACTATTATTTCTTTTGATAAATAATCGATCCAATCAAAATACAAGGCAATTTCAATGGCAGCCATCTTAGATAACAGCCAAAAACAAATTCTGGTTCCATCACGTCCCTCCACTTCTATAGTGTAGAGGTATAGCCACTAAAATGGTTTCCGTATCTTACTTTTCGAGATATTGGGCCGTATGTATAAAAAGTAGCAATTGTTTGTAAGGAATTGCTTCAAGCACCAGCAATTGGTTGTCAAGCAAAATCAAGCTCATGCAACAGGTGAAAGAAATTGCTTAAAAATGTACGCTTAAAAAGAACCTTTTCCTTGTTCTGACAAGAATTTGCTTGGGGTTTTTTCAAGCTCCTCAATACCAGCTTGAGTGCTTTTGCTTAATTATTGACATTCCGAGTTAAAACCTGTCCATGCTCGGATTAGATCTGCAAACCAAAGGCTGCGCCACAAAAGGAGAAATAAATCAAGAAATACTATTTCGGTATAAGTCAATGAAAATTGGGGAAAATATTTCAGAAGGGGGTAAAGATTTAATCTCAATCCTGGAGGTACGTTTGCGTCTTTCAAAATATAATTATGTAGCGTTGACGCGCGAAGTTGTGATGATGGGAGCTTCTTCCCATATACGTTATTCGACTCACGTGCGATCTGGTCCCTTTGTGTCCGTCGCACGACCGTGCGTTGCTATTGTATGGTTGTGGATGACCTTGTAGGAATTGCTTGCACGAACGCAAGAAAACGTTTTGAACACAAGCAAAAATGTTAGTACATACGAAAAAAAGCAATCGCTTGAAAAATCATCTTGGCTTGAGGAGTTGGTTCAAGTGTTTTTTTTTTAATAATTATATTACGGTCCATTATCTTTCATGGGAGCACAAAGCGGTGTTCGTATAAGTATTAAAATATTACCGTGGAGCAAAGCATTCTGTAGTGGGAGTTACGAAAATAATTCACTAATGTTATACAAATTATGGATGTTCTTTATGTGACCACGAGGAACGATTCTACTGAATATTTCTGGAGTGTATGATGGTTGGAATCAATTTGCATATTCTTGTTTTTGTCATACCAGACAAGCCTGCAAACCTCGGGCAAACTATCAGGTTGTCAAGAACAACCTTTGTTTCAAAATGTTTTTGCAGGCAAGCAAGAATCTGTGCTTGCAAGCAATTCCTAATTTTTATGCATATCGATTCAAGCAAAAGGCTAGAAAAAGCAATTACTATTTTTTATACATACGGCCCATTAATTACAACTCTGATGGGCCAAATTTGAAATTCGAGATGGTGGGAAAGGGACTTCCATTCAAATAAAAAATATTGGTATTTGTATTAATATAACCTATAGGTCTTTCCACAAATGACAAAAGTTACAAATCTTTGTCGACATGGAACAACAATTTTGACTCCTAGCATAGTGAACGATAAGAAGCAAGGTATTTTCAATGTTAGCCATCTTGAATATCAAGATAACGTTATCAGTTATGATTTTTACTTACATCACCTTGTTCCTCTACCACAAAATATAGGTATAGCCGTTGAAATGGCTTTCATACCTATTTTCTTTTCGAGTTATTGATAAAACAGTACGTAAACAAATGGAGGCCATTTTGAAATTCAAGATGGCGGCTGAAACAGGACTCTATTCAAATGGAAACATTGCTTTTGTATCAACTGAACCTAGTTCTTTCCAAAAATGACTACAAAAAAGCTTCAAATCTCCTGAACGAAAATGGGCTCCTAACATGGCGAACATAATTGTCTCATGGCAGCCATCTTGAATTCCAAGATGTCTGCTATCAAAATGAATTTTCATATGCACCATCATTTTCCTGTAACCCCCCCCCCCAAATATGGGTATAACCGTTGGAACGACCTTCATATCTTGCTTAGCTTTGAAGTTATTAATAAAAACATGCATAAATGGCGGCCATTTTGAAATCCAAGATGGCGGCATTAGATTGGATTCATTCAAATGCCAAAATTAGTCTTCATGTTCAGTGGACTCTGAGCTTTCTAAAAATGTAAAGATTTACAAATCTCCACGAAATTTGAATGAAAGCCTCTTTTTCGACATAGTGAACCTGACTACAAGGTAGATTGACCCCGACTACCTTGTCGAGCTTGACCAACCAGGCTCAAAATAATAGATCGGGCCTGATCGAGCTGACAGATCGGCAGTGTGAAACTATAAAAGTCCATGCATTTTTTTTCTTTCGTGTTTTATGCTAGCATAACACCCTACGCGCATAACGCAGCATGTAACTACACTACAGGAAATTTGACGAACTTTAGTGGCAAATCCAATATTTTTCTACGAGGGTGTGGGGGGGGGGGGGCCTGTTTGGTAGGCTTCTTTTTTTCTCGTTTCGCTTCCCAGAAAGGGGAGAGGGGGTATAATTATGGCCAAACTTGATCCACCACTGCACTTCACGGTCGGGATTAAAGTTGGCGTAAGCGGATATAGGGTTGACACGTTAGGTCTAGGATATTACTATTACGGTGTGAGTTGACTTCGGGGATAATTTTCGGATTAAGGGGCTATAGTTTTAACCCTTTACACGCTGAATGTATTCTTTTCGTATTTTCTTTGAAATTTGCTTTTCTTATAGCTTATGCGACTTGAGACACTATAGCCTAGCTATCTTTAGTGAACCCTGTACAAAGATGAGGGAGAGAAGTAATTATTACGAGCTTATTACACATAGGCCTAATGTGCACACAAACAAAAAGCGTTCAAAGGGTGGGTTAAAGTTTTAGAATTAGGGTACCTCCGCAGGTAGCCTAGCCTAGTTGAAGGCAACCTGAGGGGGCAGTCCTGACCCACCCCCAACCCGCCTTCTCAGGTTGTGGACATTCACTTGTTTCTTCGCGTTTGGGTACGCTGTGTGTCTGTTTAATTGGTTTTTAATCATATTTGTGATGTTAAATTTCCCAGCACATATAAAATAATGTAGGCATAGGCCTACTTTTCTTCTGTTCATATCAGTATATTCTTGTAGCCTAGGCCTACTAGAAAGCCTGACTTAGTGTTTTTTTTTTCATTCTAAATCATTAACTTCTATCGATCCTTTAAAGGTATTGGCTAACATTTACCACAGTTAAAAAAAAAATCTGAGTTAGGCCTACATGATTCCCCATGCTACCATTGTCTTCGATAAGGTCTTAAAAATGATGCCCTGAAAAAAAATGTATTTCAAAATGATTATTTACTGCTTAAAAAAAAAGTGAAAATCGTAAGTTGATCGGATTCACCTGCCCATTTTCTCCCATTGACTTACTGTGTGTATACCTAGGCTATTTAAACTCGCCCCGAGTTTTAATTGTTTATTCATGCATAACTTGCCATTGGCAGTGTAACTTTCCAAACTTTTTTATTCTAGGGTGTTTATTTGTCCATATGAACACTAAAAATTTGAAAATATTTTTAATTGAAGCTCCACAATGTTAGCCTATCACTTTAATTATAATTTATTTGGAACAGTTTAATTGCCTTGATTTCTATTCCTTTATATTGGCCTTGTAAATAAACTTACAACTTAATTTCCTCAATACTATTAGTATAGAAATAATATTCATATCATTGTCGTTGTCATTGTCATTGTCCATAAACCACGTACCTGGGAATTTCAGGGCCCTGGTTGTAGGGTGCGCACCAAACCTGCGCGATCGCGAGCGTACGCGTGTGCACCTCGCACTACAACATTAAAGACATCGGCCTACTTAGCGTTGGGCACACGGGGGGGGGGGGTATAAACTTGGGGCTGCATTAGTGATACTCAAATGGATGTTTAAAAAAATCAACTAGGTAATAGTGTTGACAATTGTTCTGTTACTGTCAAAAACTCCATAGATAAATAACACTAGTCTCTAGAGCAATTATTGTATGAAAAAACTAGTCACTCATTGATTTCACCTTTGAAGTGCATACCCTTTGCTTGTTGCATCTGCGCACAATCGTACAATTAAATTGAACAATAGTAATAAGTATTTTTCTCCTATACCCTTGTACATGAGACACTACAAAAATAGCTAGTGTGCTAAGGTAACATCAGAAAATTACTATACCATACCGCAATAAGGAAAGCAACATTCAAACAAAATATGTAAACAATTGTCATTATTATCCCCTCGGAATAAATTCAGCGTGTAAAGAGTTAATGACAGTTTTGAAGTTCAAGTGTTTTCAGGGCTTCAATATTACACAACACTAGAATAGCATGCTTTTACAAGATTTTTTTTTTTTAGATTTTAGAGACAGGAAAAGCGTTATTGTTAAACAATACATGTACCTTTAATTTCACATAACCAGCGCGCACACCTGGCCAGCTGACGTACGCAAACGCACGTGCGCACGCGCGGGCGCAGGACGTGCGTAACGTGACCGTTAATTATGCACGCGCACGAGGCCGTAGATAGTGCAATTAATTGTAGTAATATACGTGCGTGCGCTGCGCGTGCGCAACGCGTACGTATAGCAATTCAAGCAGCTGAGAAAAGTCAAGATTTTAGACTGAAAAGTTTTGTTCAAAATATCTGTATTGAAAAGCCTTCATATCGCGCCCACTCAGTACAAAAGAATGTTCGTCGAGCAAACACTGAAACAGTAAGTCTTTGTAAATAAATTTTATCTAGAGATCTAGTTTAGTTCAAAAGACATTGTATTTTGGTTTGTAAGAATGATTGGTGCCTCGGCTCTAGCCTAGGCTAGGCTGACATGTACGAGTACGGTGACAGCATTCGAGTTTTTGTTGTTCTGCTCGCAAAACTGACAATTAACGTTAGATTACGTAACATGTTAACGTTAGGCCTAACGTTAGGCCTGACGTTAAGCCAAGGCGGGCTTTGTCTAAGTTATAGTAAATGTTAGGTGATGCATATTCACATTTACACTTTGATCTCTATTCTCTACAATATTTTGACAAGGCATCGGCGAATACACCGATATTACGATAAACGTTAACCGCCAGCTACTCCATCGCTCGGGCTCCACCCAGGTCAAGGGCCGCATCCGACCCAGACATCCGACTGGGTAGCCCGCGGCGCTGGCGGGGGCGTTCGCTTGTGCGGAATTACACTTGCACAGTCAGTGGAGAGCAGTGTTGACTGCTGACTTGTGTACAAAAGTTTTTAGATAAAATAAAATAGAGTTTCTACACTGTAATGGCCTATATAACGTTATATATTTATGAAGTTTTTAAATCTCCGTCCCGAAAAAAGTGAAACCGAGCGTCGGCCGTCGCCGTAGTAGTACAGACACATACATAGACAGTCTACATGTACGTTACACCAAGATATGGCAACAAATTGCAGCGAAATAGGTCTACTCTCGGAATCTAGTCTAACGTATCTACGATCTAACGTTAGATCTAGTTAGTAGATCTAACGGTTAGATCTGTAACGTTAGACCTCGGACTACAGTCTACATCTGGATGAATGAGCACGACTGTACGTACTCGCATCACATGTCCTGCTGACTGCTGTCTACGTCTGCCGAGATAAAATCTTGTTCCCAGTCAAGACCTTCAGTCTGTCCGAAAGCGCCTCAGCCTGCGATCTTGAAAACCGTGGGTTTTGCCAGGCTTAGCAGAATATCTGATGACGAAACAGGTTGATCTTCATTCTTCAGCGGATTAAACAGTACTAGGATCAGTGGAGCAAGATTTCATCTCGGTGGAACATTCGACGACTCGGGCAACACACTTGGCAAATCTTTTATACTACATGTATCGTTAACTTATTGTACTGTAATGATGGGAGCAGCCGAAAAGTCGTTCAGGGGGGGGGGGGGTATTAGCAGCGAAAATGTTCTTGCTGCACAATTTTTCACGGTCAGCCCATCAGCCGAAAAATCGGCTCGGGGGGGGGGGGGTGGGGGGGAGAAAATTGCACGGCCAAACAAAAGTTTTGCACTGCCAAATGTTCCCAAAAGCGACCGGAAACTCGTTATTTTTTCCGTCTGTGCCGGGAATTTATAACACCTCCCTTAAAAAAAAAAATTCATGCAGTTATATTTCATCAATACTAATATGTGGGATTCTACAGTAATTGGCAAAGTCTAGGACCATAGGCGTATCCAACTTCCAAGACTTTTTAAGAGGATGTTTTGAGATGAAAATCGATCGCCAAGCAAACAAGAAAACAAATTCCGTTTAATCATGTTAGTATTTTGGTTACTGTGAGCTGTAAGAGGCTGTTCCACCCAATCCAGGGGACAATTGCTGAACTTTTCGATCAAATGTATATTTTCCATTTCATTCCATTTCGGTTTATTAGAAAAGCAGTGAACAAAAAGCTGTACGAAGACTGATATACATGACAGTTTACAAATCAAAGTTATTTACAAATAACAATAGTTTATGGTATTGCTCATACATTTAATTACGTAAACAGGTAATGAAAGCGAGTTGCACACAATTTTGAGATTCTGTAGATTCTGATTTTTTGTACTGCATTTAAAACAACTGACGTTGCGGAGAATTACTTATAAAAAAACGTACAAATTAAACTTGGAGATGATTTGTAATAAGAAATAAATACCAGTTTCAGTGTAAATGATAAAATGTGTCGACAGATACGTGTGTCCTTAAAAAACACACACATAAACAACGACATACACAACACGCCAACAAACGTATCTTCTCATGTCTGTGTGTGAATCAAATATCTGGTATTCCTTTTATTCATATTATTTCTGACAGAAAAACCGTCCTCTAGGATTCAAGAATGGTACTGATCCACCTTGACACAGCGTAACGATTGTGTAACTACACGTATACATCATGGCCGGATCCAGATATCGTTGCCATGCCAACACTAGCCAGGAAACCTCCCGTGATCCACTTCCAATGGATGAACAAACTGAGACAGACACGAACAGTTCAATACGCCAAATTCAGAATAGTAAGTATAAATATTGCTTGACATGATGTTAATGGGATGATTCAAGTTAAAATATGATCTGTTTTACTTACATGTTTGGCAAGGGATTGTAGATTTCATAAATCCATTGCCCCATTTGTTCACTTGTGTTGTAAGAACAAATTACAAAATTCTAACCATGTGTCATTTTGGAGTTCTACGTAATTTTTGGTACAAAGTTTTGAATCGTAAAATTTTGAACTAATGCAAGTGCCAGATACATGATTCTCATAATTACTAAACCATGGTTAAGACGATTTAAGGCCACCGCACACTATGCGATTTTCCGTCGCACGACTTACCGATTTGCATCTGAAATAAATCCCGGAAATAAATCAGCGTGTACGAAATATAAGCTGTGGTTTTTATTTCGGATCCAAGTCGGTGCAGTCGTACGACAAAAGTCGTGTAGTGTGCGGTGGCCTTTACATGTAGTGATCTTTAATTTTTTTAACAGAAACTTTCTTCATTTCGTTTATAGAATTGAAAGTATCTTAATTCATAGTAAAATAAATTTCACCTTGTGAAAGTGACAGAAACGTCTTTGAAATGAAACACGTCACGGACAGGACATTTGCCATTAATGCTTGTCAATGTAATACAAAAGGTAAAGAAGGTTAAAGTTGTTTTAGCTTTTGCACTATGTTTTGCAATTGTTTTGATTGAAGTAACTCCGTTATTTTCTTTATTTTGCCAAGAAATAGTATTAGCAAGATCGCCCTTCTTAGTCAGCAACTACCCAACGTAGGAAGTCGAAATCGAAAACGCTATATTGCTCCTTGTAGAATAGAGACTATATTCATTTGTATACCATGCTTAACCCTATCAAAGATACATTTTTGACTCAAACATCTTGTTTTGAAATCTTTGTCCTTACAGATTCTGTTCAAACTTCTCCCCGGCAAAATAATGTAAACGAAGATGGTCATATCAAAACTCGAAGAGGTCGTCCAAGAAAATCGGCGCGAAAACGACTTCGATTCCATTCCAACTGTGATTGCGAACCTACCGAGCAACGTCGCAAGTTTGAAGGTTACACTGTGAACAATCTGAAATCGTCAACAATTAAAACAGAACATTTGTTGTTGCCTTCAGGAGAATCAAACCAACCACGAACACTTTCTGGTTGTAATTCAGATCATGTTGAAAATCATGAATTGGAATGTATGTCTGACGTTAATCCTTGTAAATCAGATGGAACTCAGAATAAATGTTTCATGAAGTCAGACTGTACGTTAGATTCTCCGACCGATCGTAATCGAACGGATCAAGATTGCAGCTCGTCAGATTCGTCGAAAGAGGTCTGTGAAACAGCTGAATCTTCATCAGATGATAGCGGTCACGCATCCGATACATCAACCGACCTTCGCCAAGAGATGCCGTCCTCTTCTATCTTGACTGACGACCACATGCCCAGTCTAGAGCCTTACGATGGAGGCGAGCAGTCGGTGTCGTCGTCCAGTGGCTGTGCTTCCGATTCGTCGTTGGGTTTTAGTCAAAGCTCTGACGAGGTAGTTTCTGGTGAAAACACTTGTGATTTGGACTGTGCAGAAAGCGAAAATAACGAAACAGCTGTCGCGGAAACCCACGTCAGACGCGATGCCTTTGATCGTCCACCTACTTTGCCAATTTCTTCGGCTGATGCTGTTGAATCTTTGGCCCAATATTCATACGTTTCTCCAGCTGTTACGACGTCACTTGAACAGCATGTTCCTTCTTCAAGGTCGATATCAGAAGAAAATTGTAACTCCTTAAATAGCGTTAGTAAGCCTGATTGTAGCAATGATGTGAGAGATAACAAAATTCCAAAGTTGTCACCTTATGAACACCGTGATGAAAATACTGGCTACTTTGAGGATGAAAATGACGGGAGTAGAACATCTCGGGTAGACCAGGCTACATTCGGTAGCAACGATGCTGACTTGTCTGAAATGCGTGCGGCAACTTCAAATGAAAATAACATTCAAAATGGAAATAACGTATTGTCAATTGATAATAACTTGTGTCAACAACCTGAAAATGAATGTATAGACAAAACAGAAACGGTTGACGCCGAAATGTGTCGTAGACCGACGAATTTTGGTCTACCTGATGAGGAATTAACATCACCAACGTCAACACCATTGGAGACGTACGAGAGGTTTGAAGCGCCTTCTGCTCAACTCACCGATTCCGGAAGAAACATGCTAGCTAATGCCGATGTGATAGAGAGTGCGACCACTCAGCCTCTCGCGAACGCGTGTGTGGAAATTCGAAAAATGAAATTGGATCAACACCTTAATTACCAGAGATATAACTTAGACAATCTACCCGTGTCAAACCTCGAATCAGAAGATTGGTGTCGGAAAATCAAGAAGTTAAGAAAAGGCCGTCGTTCCTATAAGTATGGCAATGGTCGAAGGGAAAGGCCGACTGATGTGTCACAAAAAACACAAGATTGGTCATTTACGAGAGAGTCTATTATCTCGTCCGTCGATTGCATGTCCGAATATGGCAATGTTTCATATGATACTGGTGCAGGAAGTGTTAGCATTCCGCAGACACAAGTAATCAGTGGTCAAAGTAATTATACGAGCATGGAGATGATGAATTCGAACGATCCTGACTCATCAACGTCATATGGCCGACCAGACCAAGGAACGTATTCCGCCACTTCGTCCTACCCTTGGAGCGGGTTCAAAGACGACGCCTCGTTGCAGAGAACTGAGTACAAAAATGGATATCCCGCCCAATCGAGTGTCGATGGGCAGTACGCAAATTTTCCCATCTGCAGCAATAATTTTACCAGCAGGTCCTCATTCAGCAACCAATACAGAAATAACTTGTACTCCGGTAATCAGCCTTCGCAATCCCAGTATTCCGGCAACCAATACTCCAGCCAGGACTATTCCAGCTCTTGTTTCCCAAACTGGGATGGTTCTAGAAACATCGGTGTCCATTCTACTGATAATGCCCGCAACCAGTTTCCTCAAACAGACCCGCATCATCATTACAAGAGCGATTACCAGTATATGCTGGAGTGTTCTCGATCATTCCTGACTGGACGCGGAGATTCTGCATCCTCGGGGAGACGTCTTTATCAACACCAGGAGAAGGTTCGAGAGTTTGCCGACATCCACGATGCTATGTGCATCCTGCTAGGCGAAAAATATGACCAGACCTCAACGGATGCCGCAGACTTCTTGGCTGAGTATGGTGTGGATATGCTGTACAACGAGTGGGATAAACTGGAGTTTATTGCCTTCTGTGAACAACTGTTACAGTAAGTTTCGTGAAATTGTAGTGGGTGTGTGACATTTTGCTCTGGAGACAATTGCTCCGGTGATTATTTCATACAACAGAATAACCCTGACCTCAACCCTTATCCTAACCCTTTTCTGAACTGGAAACCCAATTGCAACCCTAACTCTAAGCCTTTGTCCTCCAAGATATTTCACCGGAGAAACTGTTGCCGGACCAAATATCGGCGCCCCATAGTAGCATATCTCACTATTATATGAGCCATCGATATCAATGATTGGTTGTTTGATAACTTATATAGCCTTGCCTCCTGAAAGATTCCCAGCCCATTGCAAAGGAATATCCTCTCATGAATTCAGATTCTGGTGTCCCAAGACTCATCTTAGCAAAAAGTTGCAGATCCAGGAAGTCAGAAACAGGGTTTTACCTAGATTCTTCCATGCCACTGTATCGGTGGAACACAAAATTGGAATCTCCACTGAAATAAACTGGATAATTGTGTATACCATTGCTGGTATTTTTCCTGTCTGATATTAAATTCTCCGGTCAATTGCCTGGAAAATACAGTATCAATCTCTCTTATCGACTTTGTACAAACGAGAGCTTGAAATCGTTTCGGACTGTGTCCGGCAAATATATGACAAAAGCGGGAAATTTGCCGACCCTAGATTTCATCAAAACTTTATCTAATACTCTGTAATCGACAGAGGATTAAAATTAATTGTAGACCTATCTCATGACTGTATTATGTTTTGAGGGTTTGTTGTTTTAGAGGGTTTGAGCATTCTCTAACAAGAAAATATGAAACCAGAAATCTGCTGGTCAAATTATTTTACATCTTGTAGGGTTGTTCGTGGCCAGGTGGTTAATAAATCAGTCATTATGTTGCAATAGCATGTTTCAGCCGCCAAATTATAACTTTTGGGAGACGGCTCATTCCAAAGACACACATTGGTATGATGTGTTGATTTTATGTTTATGACGATCACCTAAAAGTAGTGACGTCTACGATATGGACTCAAATTACAAGTCTAATGTATAAATCTACATGATATTAAATTGGTTCATATCTACGGAAGAAAGTATCAGGTACAAAAATGACAATTTTTAATAGTTGCTAACGGCTATCGTATTCATTTTGTTAATTAATTTTTATAATCATAGAAATCATGTTTAATAAGATTATTGCTTGTATCAAAATAGAATTCAGTTCAAGTTAAATTATTTCAATTCATTGATTTCCTATCAATCCTGAATGCGGATCTACATGTATCTGGCTATAAGTTTTGTCCATTCCCAAGCAACTTGAAAGTTTCAATCGCACAAAAGAGATATTGTTCTGTTTGTGCCAACCCATTCATTTGACTATACCTGACAATATTTACTGGCCGGTCAATATAACGCCAATCGAAGGTAATCTGATGATAATTTCATTAACATGTTTATGTCTTATTTTGTATCTCTTCTGCATTCTCACAGACAGCAGTATGGCCAAATTGGCATGTCACCCGTAGGATCGGGGGATTCCCTCTGGACACCAAACCCCGATGTTCCCGCGGACAGACAGGCTATCCCGTCTCCAATCCATTCTTTGCGATGGCGTATGCCCGACCTCGCCTTCTACTTCGACGGCCAGTCGCTCGTGTCTGTCGGCGTTAGCATCGACTCGGGCGGCAGCCTCTGCCTGATACTGCCCGCCGACCACCCCGATCAACAGGGATTCCCCGACAATATCCCGGTGTACACGACGCCAGACATCCGTACCCTCTGCGTTTAAACTAGGTCTGTGAGTTAACGTGTATTTTTGTACTCGTGAACACGTTTATGCATGCATTCGGATACGCGTGTACACGGCCAAATTTCCAGCGTTAATCACTTTCAATTCTTTTGTGCGTGTAGGAATGAAATTTCCATTTAATTCTCCCTATCGCCTATAGCCGATATCAAGCGATATCACCTCGCGATACCGATATCTGATCTATCGCTCTTGGGATATATACTTCCGGTTCCGGTAAATTGTACAGTGAAACGTACACAGAACACGTCATTTCGAACCTCGTCAAATATGTAATATTAATACCTCCGAGTACCCAAGCAAACATGGATTGACCTGATGAACAATTTTGGAGAATGTTTGTGTCACGATTAAATTACTTTCTTAGTGAAAGACATGTTCCTACGACCAATAAACGAAGGAATGAACTCGAAACTCTGGCCAGGAAAGCTGCGAATGTTTATCACGTGAGAAAAGAATGCGACCACGCACACCCCGAGGCGGAACGGTAACTCCGGTGTGTGAGGACAGCCGATGGCTCCATTCTTACCTAAATGGAAGGGTTGTTACATGGACGAAAGACTTGAAAAAAATATTATTCGTGACATTGTAAGAAAGATTTTGACACGATCCACGTGTACTTTAGCGTTCACTGTGTATCGTGCTTCCGTAAACCGGAAGTTGATTTCCCAAAAATTAAGGGTCAAAAAATTAGAGCGCCACATGCGTTCAGATTTGGAGAGCTATATGCGATAGGGAGAATTAAACATGCATTTACAACCAAGCAAATGCCTTAGTCGAAAAATTCCAGCAACCCTTTTCAGAAGTTTATACAAATATTCGAAGTAGTGTTTCGTAAAGAGAAATTATTGTATTGGTAAAGATTTTCATTGTATATATGTTTATCATCCTATGTGTCATATATTTATTTATTTATTTATTTATTTATTTATTTGTCTATTTCTATTCATTATACTTATTATACCTTACTCATTTCTAATTTATTTAATTTTATTTTTATCTCTGTTTAAAAAAGCTACAATGGACAGCTGGTATACTCTTAATATGTACTATGTATGGGCCTATATATTGATTATAAACCACTTCTTGTATGGAATCACTGCGAACAATCAAGAATTCTGGTGCATGTATCTTTAAAATACACATATTTATTTAAATGCGGTAATATTCATACGTATTTTTCGAATGTTTGTATTAAAGTTAGTCGTGTATTTACATGTAAACATCTGAATTAAAAACAATGATTGTTAATTCAGAGACAGATTGCAAATAAGTAGGTAACGTGGCAAGAAGTGTAAGATATAGTAAATTTTACACATTGCATGTGCGAAACGCCTCACCAGAAATGTCCTTAATTTATTCCAACTCAGATTCGAACTGTAACTATATGTACGTATATATCAACATAGGCGTTGGAACCGGGAAGGGGATGGGGGGATATTAAGGTATGAGGTCTTAAGAATCTGTGACTCCCAAAAAGTTTGCATTGATGGTTTAGTGTTTTTTTGGGTGGGGATGGGAATGCCTGGACGGGAAAAAAGTTTCACCTTGGCGAGCATTGAGGGATCAGAAATGTTCACCTGCTTCCCTTTAATTGAGCTAGTGTTTATTATGTGATACTGATTATTGATATTTTGTCACAAATAGAGCTACTCCCACCGGACCCCTCCCCCCCCCCAATCCAAGGTATTTCTGAAGGCGATTGGTTCGAGATCATGCGGATTCTAATACGAATTACCCGCTAGCGGGAACAATTAAGTGTCCTTTCATTTTGCATGATTTGCTGGAATCATTGGCGATCGCGCGAACTCCAACGGATGAGTTCGGGGTGACTTGAAAATTGGTATCTTGAGGATTATATTCCTGTTCCAAATTTCTGCATGTCCAGGTGAGATGAGATGGTATACGATACACACAAGATGATAGATAGAAGAACAGTGCCCTGCCACTGTAAATCGTAATTATTATTGTTCTTTCATTGTATGCAATATGGAATATGAATTCGCATCTGCGGAATATACGTATTCTTGTGTGTCGTATATTATGGCAAAATATTTAGGCAAATATATTTATATCGATAGTACATGTATATTTTAGTTGTGCAAAAGTAATGTATGTATTATGTATTATATTACAAAGTATACTTGTGTGTCAATCTATTATAGCAAAATATTTACGTGTATGTAGTGATATTTATATTTGTGGGGCATTTATTCATTGTGCAAATTTATGTATTATATTACATGTAAGTGATACACTGTATATCTGTGTGTCATGTATTATGGCAAATTATCTATAGGATTTATATTTATATTCATTATATATATTTATTCGCTGTAGAAAATTTATTTATAATTGCATAACGATATGTTCAAGTAAGCGTTTACTGCAAATTAATATAGTTTAAGAGATTCGTTGTATTTTTCTATATAACTCGTGTATTTATATTTATTACCAGCAGATAATATTAACTGGAATATTATATTGCAAATATTTTATCGACATGTGCATTATGATCGTACAATGCAATTGAAAATTGCATCAGAGATTTCACACAGCGGTATATCTCTCTGTTTTTGTTGCCGTCCACCTACTGTATATGATGTCCCTGCTTTCTATAGTATTCTAGATTTTATTATCGCTTTTCATGTGTCCTATCATTCGATTCCGTAGTAAATCGTACCCTTATTTTGGTACCTATTCCAAATATTTACGTAATTAGAATCATTCGACTTTTAAGGAGATAAATAATGCTAATGCATATATCTATGAATTTATCATTTTATTTAATAATTAGACAATGTGTTATATACGGAATCAATACATTTTAGAGTAAAATTAATGTGTAGGTCTGTAGTTTTTTTCCTTTTGGTTGATATTTTTTAACGAATACCTAGAGTTCTGTTATTGATTTTAAGGCTCTCATTGTGTGAAATATGATCACAACTGCGTATTTTATTGTATTCATTTTTCGTACTTTAGTTTTAATAGTTAATTTGTTTTCAGTATCCATGTCAATTGTAAGGACGACTTAGCGATAAACTCGATGTTTTAAATGTCTGAAAACATCCCGATTTCGATGCTAGAACTGTATAATTTTAGAGAAAGAAACGTGTATTTTATTTGCGTAGGGAGGTAAACCGTGGAGGATGTGTAAAGCAATAGGTGTATTAGCAATATGAAGAAATTGAAGTATTTTTACACTGGTAATTGTTGATCTCGCTTGGTATGAATGATTGTTCCTATGAGGAGGGATGTGATTAAATTGAATGGAACTAATAAATGCTTCAACTGAACTGATGACATCCTTGTTTCATTCTTAATTACCTGAGAATAAGCTGATTTGATATAACGAATACAAATAATATCTTTTTATTTCACGAGTACTTTGCTGGTGATAAACAGTTTTCCTCTTGATACCTCGCAAAGCTTGTCTTGTGGCATGTTATCGAAATGGAGATGGCAGAATTGGTAGCAGTTAATTCTAACATTCGAGAAAAGTTACAGTTCTATAGACATTTGGTGTTAGGTATGGTGCATATTTGCACCTTCGGAATTGAATTTTCTTATTTCAAGAGAAAGACAGTGCTTAATCCATCATTAAATATTAATATAGAAATTGAACTGATATAAAGCTACACAACAAATTCTCCTGTTACAACGATACTTGCCGAACAAGGAAGACCCCCAATAACTGTCGAAACTTTAACGGCTGAAAATTTGAATGATGTGCTTGATTCTAGAATCATTTAAAATCACAAGGAAAACCCCTTCCAATCCTGCTATTTTCCGAAAAAAAGGGTTTCTTCACCCTTGCTAAAAAAGGATTGGTCAAAAATCAGTTATATTGGTGGATATGAGTCCGACCGAGAACATTGGTTAAAATCGATCAATACTTTGGTCAAAAGGACTAAATTATTGGTCAGAATCCGCCAAATACTAGTATTGGTCGAATTTGGCAATTTTCTCGGTCGGACACATATCCACCAGTATATTAGTTATTTTGACCATTTTTTTTGTTTTTTTTGTTAGAATGTCTCATTTCATCTGAAATAGATATGACAGATATAGATGACATTTCCCTTCCTTTCTGACGTATAGCCCCTCCCGACCCTTTTCCATTCAGCAGCTGATTTGTCGCCTGATCATTTTTCGGGAGCAGGGGGATGATTATGATGATGATGATGATGATGATAATGATGATAATGAGTGTGATAGTGATAATGATTATGATTATGATGATAATTATAATTATAATGGTGGTGGCGGTGATGATAATGATGATTAGTGACTATGATTATGATGATAATTATAGTTATAATGGTGGTGGTGGTGGTGATGATAATGATGATAGTGACTATGATTATGATAATGATGGCGATGATGATAATGATGATAGTGACTATAATTATTATGATAATGATGGTGATGATCAAAGATTATGATAGAAGTGATTATAATTATGATGATGATGATGATGATGATGATGATGATGAAGATGACGATGATGGTGATGATGATGATGATGATGATGATGATGAAGATGAGCAAAGTGTGCTAAAGTAGTTCTTATTCTGGCAAGGGTCACGTTGCTTTTATGATCTGGGAAGATAAATCTGCAGAATTATGTAACGAAGGGAGAAACGTGTGTTTATTATTATACACTCCTGCTCATAATGGAATATTTTGTTGATACTTAAGTTCTTTCTCCTATATCGTCCTAAATTTTTAAGATACGTGTTTATTTCACAAAAACGCAGTTTGTGAAGCAATTTTTGGATTTCATGAGATGACTAAACAAGTAAAAAACTAAAATACATTTGAGCGCAATAACAATTATATATATTTTTTTTAATAAATCCACCCAAAATCATGAAAAAGTATTAAATTACAGTAATTAAAAAAACAACACAAAAACTGATAAATTTTGATCTAATGTCAATTATCATTAAATTAGCATCAGAATAGTCTATAGTATTACAAGTCTAATAACGCGCGTAACCACCACGTGACTCAACAATAACTCTGAACACCGCCATTTTTAAACACAGGTTTTAGCGTTGAGTCGGACGCTACAAAATGCTCAGCATTCCTGAAATAGACTATAATTGTTTCACCAGGGATGAGCAAAATATTAATCCCAGATGTACCATTTACGGAAAAATGGCAACTTCTAAAATGTGTCTTAAAATATTCCATAATTATATGAGCATATTAACGTATTAACGTGATGTTGGTTTCTGGATCGTATGACGTTACAGAGTTAGGAGCTATATGGGAAATTCCAAAGTAAAGGGTATAAACATGGGACATGGACTGCAAAATCAGAAATCATTAAAGTCACCTTTTTATGTGTACCATTCAAATATAATTTAAAAAAAAAATCTTTTATTAAGATTACCTCGCTTTACACCATAAGCTCCACAAAATCTACTTGTACAAATTTCCCATACCATGTTCGTAACAGGACGGAATATTTCGACACAAATTCTTCCGTCGTTGTTACGAAAGTGGTATAGGCAATTTGTACAGGTAGATTTTGAAAATACCACGAAAGTGGTATAGGCAATTTGTACAGGTAGATTTTGAAAATGTGCAGTAAAGTTCGCTGTTCAATATAATTTTGCTGGAGTTATGTCCTTGAGAGGAAATTCAAAAAGCCTGCTAGGGGTCTAAAGTTTCCAGTAGTACTTTCATTTCCCCCCCCCCCCAAAAAAAAAAATCCTTTTACCGTGGAATTGCCCAAACAATAAACCATTGATTCTTGTTCATATTCGTATTTCGAACTCGATCACGACGAAGAATGTAATCCACATTGAAATTACGACTTGGCCCCGTGTGAAAAGAATCCAAATCAAATCAGTGTCCTTGAATGCGTATGTAAAAAGTTATACACAGTTAATCCTCAATGCTCCAAGTGTCTTTGCTACGGTCTACACATGGAGCCCTGAAAAAAAAATTGTATTTCAAAATGATTATTTAATGCTTTAAAAAAAGTGTATATCGTAAGTTGACCGGATTCACATGCCCATTCCCTCCAAACACTTATTGTGTGTACATCTAGGCTATTTTGTACTCGGCCCGAGTACTAATTGTTTATTCATTCATATCTTGCCAGTGACAGCATAAATTTCCAAACTGTTGTATGCTATTGTGTTTATTTGTCCATTCAAACACTACTATGTAGCTCAGATAACAAAGTTTGAAAATTGTTTTATTTGAAGCTCCACAATTCTAGCCTGTGTCTTTAACCTTTGGCTATGTCACAGGTTCCTGTCGGACCATGCGACCTTTTTTTTCATTATTGCTACGCTATTGGCCGTGGATCAAGTTCTCTCTCCCCCCCCCCTTAACTCTGGCGCCGCCCTTGCTTTCTTGAGTAATATAGAACTCAGAATTCCGTCCTTACCAAAAGAGAGAACCAACTCAACTCGAAATTTCTGTTCGACATCATATACCCCTTAAAGGCATTGTATAACACTGTTTCCAGTTTAAAAAGTCTGAGCTACATGATTCCACATGCTACCAGTGTCTTTGATAAATGAAGCCCTGAAAAAATTGTAGTTCAAAACGATCATTAAGTGCATTTAAACAGTGAAAATCATTGACCGACCATTCCAGTTTCCCCCCATAGACTGCTGTGTGGCAGAATTTTCTATCAGCTGATATTCTATTCATTTCCGATTTTTATCTGCACATATTTCACTAGTGATAGCATAACTGTCCAAACTTTTGTGTTCTAGGGTGTTTATTTGTCCATCCAAACACTGTCAGATATGTCAGATGGCATAGTTTGACAATTTTTTTTA
>JZLH01S0266524.1:51692-59393 GCA_001188425.1 Eucidaris tribuloides
TTTTCAGAAATACAACGAACTTTTTGGGAAATAGATTTTTTTAATTATCTTTAATTTGTGCTGCAGTATAGTAAAAATGATATTTAAAAAGAAGAAATTTAGTGTGAGGCGCACTCAAAACTTCTTTTCAGAAAGTCTGTTTTAAAGTATTTATGAATATAATTTGATATAATATGTTCAATCAAAAGAATCTTACAGCGAAGTGCACTCGGAACTTTTTTTTCAGAAATGAAAACGGACCTTTTTGTTTGGAAATGTCTTGTTGCATCTATAAGTTTATTTTGAAGTATTTATGAGTATAATTAAGTAAAATAGTCTTCAAACAAAAGATTGTTAGAGTGAGGCACAGTCAGAATTTTTTTGAAAACTGTATTTTTTTTCGCAAAGTCTGTGTTGAAGTACCTATGACGACAGTTTTATAGAATCGTCTTCCAACAGAAGAATCTTCAAATGTACTTACAACTGTTTTCAAAGCTGGAAACTAACTTTTTTTCGGGTATGTCTTACAAGTTTGGTTAGTATTTTGTAATTATATTTCACTATTTGGCAGACGAATGTTTTCCGGTTTAAAAGTCTATCCATTTGTTCATCCGTCACACTTTTCTGATAGATTCCAATTAACTTCTTAATATCAATTTTGTAGGATTAACAGGTTAAACTTTGGTTAATAGGCGTAAGATCACTGAATTATAGAAGGCTGAGAAAAGTTATAAAAAAGAAACGCCTTTCACGTGGCATGGACAGAATCTGAGACATCGGAGATCATTTTCTGTTAAAGAAAATACTCATATAGTTTATCTTTTTTTTTGAAAACTTTCTAGATTATAACATGCATTGCTTTCCAATTTAAGATATTGTATTTTATCATTCGTAGAGTAAGTTACAAGTCCTTATTGGTCAAATATACGGTTACGTTATATTTTGTCACCAAGCTATTTGTATACGTATGTAAATTTACATTATCTTCGAAGAAACAGTTCAGTTCATATTGCATATTCATTGGCATTAAACTTTTGAGTTATATGTATTGACAATAAATGTCTCATGTGTTAAATTCTTAAGTCATTTGTCTTTCCGAATCCTCGATACAATCTTCATTGATCTACAAACATACAATTCATTTGTCTAGGTTTATCAATCTAACGTATATTTGTTGTGCACTGACCGCACTATTTGCTCATAGTGTAATGATCTGTGACTTGCTAAACCTACTTGATTGCAGTTTTCTCGCAAATTCACCTAAACTTCAGAGAACAGATAACAAAATTAAGGAAAAACTGAATTACTGAGTAGTATAATTAAGGGGAGCTTTGGTTTACTTGCTTAAAAAAATAAATTGCTGCTAACTTGGTAAGGTTATATGTAGAACACGGCCGGAGGGAATGTTGGTGAGAGTATGTTAATTGGCAAATGAAATATATCTTTAAGTCGTTTAGTACGAAATACATCCTTTCATTTGAGTAAAATCATATATCAGAGAATGTAATCATTCAAAATTTGTCGGACACAGAAAAAGGGCACATATGTTTGTGTGTGTGTGTGTGTGTGTGCACGTGTGCTTGTTTGTGTGTGCGTGGGTGTTTGTTGTTTGTGTGTGTGTGTGTGTGTGTGTGTGTGTGTGTGTGTGTGGTGGGACGGGGCGGGGTGGGGGAGAAGAAGTGATTGGTTTATCTTGATTAATCCCAAAGTTATTGTGAAAATTAAAGAAAAAAGGAATCGGCAGCTGGGCATAGAAGGAAGTTATTTATTTTGGGTAACCAAACATATGCGTTTTTTCTTTCTTGGTACCAAAGATTGTCTAGTGTTTGCTTTTTTTCAACTGGGAACAAGACAATTAATTCCCTTGGGTAACCCATCAATTTATTGGTGAGCGAATTTAGGCACATGTATCAGCAGCTAGAAAAAGAAGGGAATTATTTGTTTTGGTTAACCTATTTAACATTTTTTTTCTTGTCCAGTTGGGAATAGAAGAGATTTATTTATATAAAACAGCAATTTATGTGTGAATGTATTGACAAAAAATGACATTCGTAAACAGCAGTGGGGCCCTGCATACGTAAAAAAAATAATAAAGAAAATAATAGTAATAATTATAATCATTTTTTTTATAATTGTGTGTTTATTGAAGGATCATCATCGTCATCATCATCACCTTCATCATCATCATAATCCTAATAATCATAATAAAAACAATATAATTAGGTTATTTCATAAACCATTTGAAACGCAACAAAAATGAATCTTGTCTGGTAACAACAGTCATTAATTAAAATTAAATCCCAAACACATTAAATGCATGCTGACGGTAAATCTATATTCTTATACTCTAGGCGATCGGTGCAAAATATGGCTAAAATTGTTCAGTTAATGATAAAAGCATGAAATTTGGCACAACTATATTTGGGCTTATACTGATTATTTTCAAAGGTGGAGCCAACGGATACGGCATGTTTCTTAGCAACGGTTGCTAAGAAACATATTGACCATAGCAACGAGCCATTTAAGCATATCTAATCCATTTCGAAAGATGATGCTCTAAATGTTTTAGCATCAAAACTATTTAAAAACAAGATTCGAAGCCACCACTGTCGGTGTCAGAAAAAAAAAACAGTATTTGTTGCTAGGCAACGGATAAACCATAAAGTATATCTTAATTGTTTACTTGTAAAATGGTTCAACCTAACAATTGTAGCAGAGATGTATTCGGGTATATTATAATTTGTACAGATTGTCATCGATCGATGTTAATTGACAAATAACCGGATTTATTTAATTGCTTAGTGACCTATTTACAATAGCAGCAAGCTGTGTACATGATGAAAACAATCCCTACATATGGGCTCCATTGAATTCAATTGTCTTATGAAAAGAAGGCATATTTTCTAGAAAGAGTGAATATTATGGTGTTTTATATACCCCAGCTGTTTTTGGTCAGATAGATTGTCTCAACAATAAATATTCTCATCATAAACACTCTTAAGTCATTAGTTTCAGGAATTGTAACAATCTCCTGTGCATGTGCCATAAACAGTGCATTTGAAGCGCACTCATACACATTTGCTTTCTCTACACCTGCTCCTACATGGCACTCCAGCAGCTCTGGGCAGGATATATTGTCCACAGGGGCCTCCACTGTTCAAGGCAAGTCTATCTCCACACAGAAAGGAGGGCAACTGGTGGTATGACGTACTAGCAGGTCCCCAATAGTGCCCACTTCGCAATGCTGCCCCCTGATAATGTTGCTGTGAAGCAGCCTGGCTGACATCTGACGTCCTTTTCGTGTGAATACAAGCTTCCTAACAGAGGAGGATGGTGAAGTACTCTAGAAAAGCCTCAGTCTCTTCAAATATTTGTTCTGGTGCATGTACTGTGCAGCTCATAGAAGGTGCCAGGGAGTTCATCATGTGTCTAGCTCCCACACTTTTCATGCTGTCTTCTTTCCAACTTGGGCAAACTAGGACATGGTGTCCCAGAGCGTGAAAACATGGGACACTGGGAACAGCGATGCTTTTTGTGGACCAGGTGAGGCACTTATCTCATGAGCTGGGATGTAGTGAAAGTTCTTGGCACTTCCGAAAGCAGGCAAAAAGTGCAGACTTTCTAGCTGCTGTTCAGGTGCCACTGCTGGCACAACTTTATCACAATCTATGGTGATCAAAGATCTTGTGAAAGCCCTGTCTGACGGCATCAGCAACATGTACCATGATCTTGGAATCTCCTTCTTCATGATTGCAGGGAGTAATGCTGGATGTGTCTCTTGCAGGTTAACCCGTTTACACTGGCATCATCATTAACAACAGGAGGTTTTCTACTGATGCACTTAACACCAGTGCATCATCAAGAAGTTTGAGCAATTCCATCTTGTTACCATTCAAGCGAAAGGAAAACTGTCGCCAGATCTCTGGCACGGGGCTGGACACCTCAACATGGCTACGTTGGCTGGGTCCTTCTCTGATCTGTGCCTTTAGACGGCTGTCAAGTGTTGATACCAGAAACTATATACTCGCTGAGTCTTGTGTTGCTTTTTTTATGATGTGTGGGACAAAAACATCAGCAGCACAGTTGCAAAATATCTTTCAATGACCAGTTCTAAGAACGTGCACGACAGCACCATCCATGATGATCACATCCGTCTTTGGCCTTGAATGACATGAGGACTTGACATGTTGTTCAGGCATGAGATCCAACTTATTCCCCAGATGCAACTCTCCATAGAAAGAAAGGGTGGTGGAAATGGATGGTTTCATGGCTGAAGAAATTGTCTATTCCTCATCTCTTGTTTGGTATGCAACATACCGTCTTGCAAAAAAGGGGATTCACTTTTGAGAAGATTGGCCCATGTCTCTGCTTTCTTTGAATCATGTGCTTGTTCGTTCAGCAGCACGACTTTGTTCCTGGGGATGGTTAATTATTGGTTTGATATCGGCGGGGAGTCGCTCGTCCACAACTATTTCATACTCTTCTTGATTTTATTGTGGTGAGCCACTCGGCTCGTCTCCATGATTTCCAAATTTAAAAGGAGTGCACACCATACCCACAACCGAGTTTTACGTCATCCTTGTGTAATCACCCCAGCTTTTTTTCCCATTATCATTTCCTTCTTTCTTAATGGCTAATATAATGACTGAGACTCTTTTCTTTTAGTTGGATCATTCCATTCTGTTTAGTTTGATATGGTTGTGTGTAATATGATGTGGCTCTCAAATTTAAGTTTTTCCAACATTATTTTACAAACTGAGCTACATTCCTGGCGTGTATAAAACCTTTTACGATAGTAACGCAATATGTAATGAAATACGTTACAATGTTAAGTAAAATTGGTCTGCAAACATCACATATGCATGGTTGCCAAGGAAATATGTTGCCTAGCAACTGTTTCTATGATATGTACATCATGATTGCTCCAGAGTAGTGTTGGTATGAAGAGTGAAGCTGCAGATATTGAAATACATTAAAATTGTTCGGTAAAATTGGTCTGCAGGTATCTTGCATGTTGGTTGCTATGGAAAATATGTTACTTGGCAACCGTTGCTATGCTATGTACAGTTTGCATTGGCTCCACATCTGAAAATGTTTAGAATGATGTGACGTACGTGTGTGCAAAATTTCACGCTTTTATCATCATCTGAGCAATTTTCGCACCGATCGCCTAGACTATTTACGTAAAATAAAACATAACTCAAATGGGAGATGTACTCGCCTGAATCATCCGTGTATTGAGGGACAACAGGCAACAACAATAAACACACAAAACACAAAGTAGGTCTAGTTTCGATAATTCTAACCGTCAGATCGCAAATAACCTGACATCTTCCGGCAATGGGGGAGAAGCTTCTTAGCCCCAGGGTGCAAATCCATTTCGAATGTTGGGGAGGAGATCCATTGGGGACACCGCACTGTTGTAATATGGGCTTTGTAAAATTTCAAATCGTGGGGGGGCATGTCCCGTCCCCTTGTATTTGACCCAGCTTAGCCACCATCCTCGCCCCACCCCCCCCGTCTAACGACACCTGCTGGCGTAGGAGACTGAAGTATCGTTATCAGTTCTGTGCGGGTTATAGAAAGTCAAAATATTCATTCCATAACCCACACAGTAACCGTCAACGCTTGTTTTGTTACCATGGAAACGGCCCTGACCAATCAAATTGATCGTTACAAAACTACATACGGTAACGCAGTGTTTTATTTTCCTTGCATTCCCCGCAATTTTGGGACCGCAACGGAAAATTTGAGTTACAGTTAACAACAGCGGGGAACCCTAGTGATAATTTTTTTCTTGGGTAGCCCGCTTCGGGGTATAGTACGTCGAAAACGTACCATTGCGCGACCCGCTGCGGGGTGAATATCAACAGTCTATTATTATTATTATTAATATTATTATCATTTTCATTATTATTATTATCATTATTATTATTATTATTGTTATTATTATTAAACTTTGAACAATCACAACTTTTAAACGGTTCAACCTAATTTATTTTGCTGAAACTATCACTTTTTTTTTATTGTTGTATAGTTTCATTCCACTTAAGTCTGTTCCCATATATCTTTCCATCGTCAATATGCAGACGCCGTTGCCAGTTTTTCGGCCATCCATGGTAGCAACCTGTACAATGTGAGCGCGCTGGAAGCTCAGGATTGTTGTGTGCCTTCACAATATCATTTTTTTTACTGCATTAAACAAATCGGCGGCCTCTGTCTCAATGACTCGTACTTCTCCGGGATATCACCGTATGCTTGCAATAATGGGAGCTGCAAAGGTGTGGCGTCGGTATGTCCGCTTATCTGTCCGTCTGTCTGTCTTTATGCATGTATGTGTATGAATATCTGTATGTACTAGGTGTTTAGAATAATATTTTGCACGTTTGATCGTTTATAACTAAAAAACAAACAAACTGTTGACATCAGATAATACGTGAAGTTAAGTCAATTACATTTCTTTCTTTCATTTAGGCCTAAGTATATAATAGTAATAATAATACGTAGCTTTTGTATAGCGCATTTCACATCACTAGGATGTATCAATGCGCTATATGTTGCTTGGTCATTTTTTTAAAAATAATTTTTCCACCCAATATTAAAATTTGACGAACTGATGATTCAATTTCAATTTGGATGTGCTTTTCGCCAATGGTAAACACACTTTTCTCGTTCAGAACTTCAGTTTCAATGAAGCCATTTATGCAGTTTATAATTTGATTATATGTTTAAGAATCCGAAGGCTTTAAATAATAGGGAATCGAATGTCATTTTGAAAAATAGGAAATAACAAATGATTTGAATCACGGGCCATTCTCTTTCATATGAAATTAAAAGTTGAAACATCTTAAGAGCAAATATAATGTTAAAAACGTGTGAAAATGGCCGAAAACCTATTGAAAAAAGTTCTCGGTCAACTGCAGAACAACCACTGTATAATGCGAGTTTTGCTTTCATAAAATATTCAGAAAGTGCATTCTGCTGACGTCTTTGTATGTCGGATGCTGAATAATTTTTTTTCCGGCGATGAATTTTCTGTGTCAATTTAATATACCTTACTGTCACAGGTATGTCGACTGGTTCAGATATAGATTATTATGATTAATGACACCAATTACAGGGACGTATCGCTAAGTATGATTACGATAATTTATCGTAGTGTTAGTCTACACTATACATGTTTTATAAACAAATAAATTATGAATGAATGAATTAATTTTTTCTGTTCAGGTAATGTCATCTTTTTATATAGTGTACAAAGGTAATTAAAATACCTTCAAAGACGCTTAACAAGAAATAAAAGACACAATTTTAGTCAAAACTGAATTAAATTGCATAAAATCGTAATAGATTCAACCCAGTAAATGGTGAGTCCGTGTTAAAAAATTGGACATTTTCACAACATTTTTCAATCTGTTGTCCAAACAAATAAGGAAAGACAATTTGTTTTGTGGTAATTATAAAGTACTAGTGGGTAGCCTTGTGAAAAAAATGACAACGAAGAAAAATTTGTTGTTTATGACAACCAAAAAAAAAAGTTGTTTATGGGTGAATTAGAGGTGAAAATGTCGCGTGTTGTGCGGGACATCTCTGCGTCCCGTACGACACGCGACATTTTCACCTCTAATTCACCCACATTTTTTTTTGGTTGTCATTTTTTCGCAAGGCTACCTACTAGTACTTTATAATTACCACAAAACAAATTTTTATTGCTTAAAGTTG